>OY754311.1:22150340-22454874 GCA_963573325.1 Astragalus glycyphyllos
CAAATCGAGATTGGAGTTCTCCAAACGCCCGTTCAACATCCTTCCTTGCGGATTCTTGTCGTTTGGCGAATAATTTTCTCTTTTCTCTTTCTGGCATTGGGATGGCCTTGACAAATGCAGCCCATTCAGGATAAATGCCATCTGCTAGATAGTAACCAATATTATATTTGGTTTTATTCACCGTATACTCCACAATCGGAGCTTGCCCTTCCAAAACGGGGATTAAACACATTTGATTGATTTAACACATTAATATCATTATTTGAGCCAGCAGCGCCAAAAAATGCATGCCAAATCCACAAATCTTGTGATGCCACAGCTTCAAGCATGATTGTTGGTTTTCCATGATCACCTCGTTGAAATTGCCCTTTCCACGCAATCGGGCAATTTTTCCATTCCCAGTACATGCAGTCAATAGAGCCTAACATCCCCGGAAAACCACGTGCCTCCCCCATTTTTAGTAGGCGTTTAGTGTCATCACTGTTAGGCCGTCTCAGGTACTCTTCTCCATACAAAGTACACACTCCAAGTACAAATCTCCTTAAGCACTCCACTGCAGTGCTTTCACCTATTCGAACATAGTCATCTACACTGTCAGCGGGTGACCCATAAGCTAATATACGAATTGCAGCTGTGCATTTTTGCATTGGTGAAAGACCAATTTTACCAGTTGTGATCAGCAGTCGTACGCGGGTCAAAATAAGTAAAAGGATAAAATATAGTAACAAGGTAAGTTAACCTTGGTCGTCTCACAAGGATCTCTAATACTAAGATTACCACAATCAGGAACAAAATTAACAATAAAACAATGGGGTTTGTTTATGAAGAAAATGATTTCTATTGGGGTTTTATCAAATTAAAGAGACAATCGATCCACCGGTTTTCCAAATGCGCTTTTGGATTTATCATCGGTTCCAAATAATCGTGCAAGACTCGTTCAAGGTTTCAGTTCTTGATTGATAATGAACTAATCAAGCAAGCGTCAATTAGTTTATACGAATTCAAACTGTTTTAAAGCAAGCGTCAAAACAGCGAGTTCAATCAATCGTGGTGGTGAACAAGCGCCACTAAACACAATTGATATCATAACCGAATTCAATCAATCCTCTATCAATTCCTACTCGAATTAAATAAAACAAGCGATTAAATAACTTGAATAATTAAAAGTTGCAAAAACAGATTCACATATAAACAAGCGTCATATATAAACGATTCGCTTAATGCAAGTAAACCGAAGGACGGGTTAGGATCTAAAAAATCACCCTATATAAATTTACGGGCGGGTAAGGGACAAGTGTAACCCGTCCCAAACCGTCTTTTGCTCACCCCTACCATAGTGACCGTTAGGGCCAGCTCGAGCGGTGGACAAGGCACATACTTCCTGCAACCTCTCAGCAACTCAGCACTCTAAACCTCGTGAAAATACCAAAATGTCATTAATAATACGTGTGGGTTCTTTTTTTCCTAGGATTACGAATGTTCGGAACTATATTTTTGAAACAGTACAGAATTATAGTTTGGTACCCAGTAGACAACCCCATTTGCAAAAAAATTTAACAGGTACGGAACCATAGTTCTGAGCCGGTTCAGAAGTATAGTTCTGTGCCAAGCCAAAATGCAGCATGTAGATTTAGAAGCACGTTTCACGTGAGAGTATTTTTGGAATATTTGAGGTTTGGATGTGTCTAGTGAGTATGGGGGTTGTAGGAAGTATGGGCTGTGGATGATGGCGCTGCAGCCCAAGGGCCAATGTCTATTGACGTAAGTGACAGCTATTTTTGGGCACTGCTACCCTCATCCCCAATATTTTATATCTAAACCCCATTCTTCTTAAAATGTTTTTAATACCTAAACTATCCCTGAACCCCCCCTTCTTGAAAGCTTAAAGCTCCTTTACTTTACTTTTCATCAGATATAATAAATTCAGTGTTTTCCAAAATTCTCATAATAGTGAAAAAGGGTTGTTTTCAAGGTTTCCAATTTCCACAGAGGAATTCTATCTAGTTAGCCACTTTTTTCCAACTATACTAATACCTCCTTCTAAGTCATGGCATACTATCATGGAATCAATTGATGTCCCAGAAAGGTAGCTCACGTGGTTGAGTGAAAAGGACATCGTTTGTGAAAATGTAGGCGTACGTGGTTCGAACCCCGCTCCCGCTCCCCTCTAACTACTAACACATTAATTTCTAACTACTTTGCCTATAAAAAAAAAGTTTGAATTTGATCCTATATTTAAAGGAAGAAAATTCCTTGTTATAAGAAAACAAAAAAAAATGTAAGTGAAGGAAGAAAATTCCTTGTAATAGAATAATATTCCAGCTTAATAATCTTACTTATTGCCACTGTTTCCACATAAGATTACCAAATTGACACATTGACACCTAAGCTCCTCTGCTTCAACGAGATCTAGCTTCAAATTGTGTAGCTTACATAATTTTCCAATGCAGATCCAAATACTACTATTACAATGGTAGAAAATGTGTTGATTGATCTAAATACTATTACAAAAAATTCTATCAAACACTAAACCCTTTTCCTTCGTAACATACAAAAAACAGAGATCAATGTCTAAATCTCAAGTCTACTTTCAATGATGTATATATTTCCTAAATCTAATAACTCAACTTAACTAACTCCTAATTACAATCAAATCTTCTATAATTAAAAAAAAAGATCCTAGTAGATTGAGAAATAAAAAATCAGTCCAAGTTTGCAACAAATCCTGTGAGGATCTATGCAATTCAATAGACTTGTTCTAATCTCCATGTTTGTGCCAGCAAACTAACATTGCAACACATCGTCTCATTATATAAAATCTTGCTTTCTGTTCCTTTGCTATATTGGTACATTTGCGACCAATCGAAGAAGAAGAAGAAGATGAAGAAGAAGAAGGATTCTTCTGTGAAAAGCTTCTTTGAAGATTGCATTTAGATGAAGAGGAACTCTTTTGAGATAAGCTTCTCAGAAGTGGAGAGTTTGAAGTTGAGCTTCTTGTTGAACAACTCCTTGAGAATAATGACTTAGATGGATTATTGCTGCTTGAACCTCTTTCCTTTGATCCCTTCCTCTTCTCATCCATCACAAATTCTAATTAATAATATCCAAAATAAGTTAAACTAGCTACCACACTATGTGCTTGATCCTTTATGTGGGTGTGAGAAAAGCTATTGTGATGATAATAATAAGAGAGAAAGGAAAGTTAGTGAGAGTGTGTAGGTAGGTAGGTTTATATCAAGGTTCAAAGAGATCATCAATTTCAGCTAGTATATTCTGGTCAGCACTATGTTTATATAGCCCTACACATATCCACTTATTAGTACCCCACAAAGCTTTTTTAAAATATTAGCAAGCGGGATCTAGATCACAACATCATGATTTTTTATGTTTCTACAACATTAACGCGATTTCAACTGAGACCGCATCAACATTGTTGACTAAGATTCTCCACAGTATATCAAGAATCGTGACGCAGTCGTAACTGTGATTTAAAACCTTGATAGTCACCGGTCATTCATAAAACTCTCACCATAATTAGATATATAAACAAATTTAAATGTTCAATAGTAAACAATTGAATAACATTTTCAGCAATTTTTTTAGTTATTACTCTTTTTATCCTATATATAAGAGAAAAATGCAAATTTTAGATTTATTGAATAACTGATGTGAACTGTACCTTACTCGAGTCAGGGTGATCCGACTTGGAATAGTTGGTAGGGCTCTTGCAGAGGAAGTCATAGTGAGGTATGGGAATGAATGAATATGTACCTGGCCTAATGGGAAGAGTCTCGTCCCAAGTAATTGGGCCGTTCTTTGGCCCGAAGTCAGACTCGAGCTTCTTGGCCTAATCCAGAATATGAAGGATCTAGTTTATAAGACTAATTATTTAATAAATTAAAACTACATTTTTCTCTTATATATATAACCGGTGGTAGGATTTGATTTGTAGTATTTTGAATGTGGTGTGGTGGGGGCTGATACATATGAATGAAACAATGTCCGTTGATGAGTCTCTCTCGGATATGTTATGATTCTTTTTGGAGACACAAATCTTGTACGGTTCTAAAATGGGCAGTCACTTATTAAAATCGTCCCCCGTTAGACAAACGTTAGCTGTTTCTCATGTGGATGGTTGTGCTTCTGTTCTGCCTCTTACTCCACCACTTCATTTCTTTTTCTTTCTTTCTTTCATTATATTTATTTATTATTTATTTTACTCTCTGTTCAAAGAAACACACAGTTGCAAGAATCCTAAGTTGAATATTTTTCATCTTTAATTTGACTTCATATATCACATTCACAAGTACTCTCTCTAATTTGCAGTTATAAGATGCTTTTCCTTCTGTTGAAATATGTGCACGTGGATGACACATGACACTATTCTGCATTCCTTGGTAGTCAAAAAATGTGTCTAATTAACATTCACAATTCACATCTTATTGTATGAACATGGTTGTTTTTTTACTGTGCGCAGTAAACACCGGTTTTATTGATGATTAATCTACGTCGGAAAACCATTTAGCTGACTACGAGTATTCGTCTTTGTCTACTTGTATGGTTCTCCTCATCCTAACAGAGTTTTTACCACACTCAATATTCAAACTCAAGACTTGAAATAGGATCTAAACTCAGTTAACTAGTTAGTGTATGAACATGATTAATGTTTCAATTGATTGTCAGTTGTCATCCATAAAAATGGTTTTGAATTTTGTCTCTATGTAAGAAATTAAAAAATATATATAAATTATAAAATAAGAAAAAGAAGATAATTAATAGGCAAGTGGCTTTGATATGGTCAATCTTATGATTATAGCAATAACATTAGCTTTAATTAACATTGCCTCTTGTCCATGGATTCGGTGATAAAGCATCTTTAATTATCTCCCTTTTGATTTATCTCCAAGAAAATGCTTCTCCTATATATACAACCTATATAGGTCGGTTATATTCTCAGATTTAAATAACAACCATATTATTGAGCTCATTAAATAATGTATAACAGGCTTGAAATTCACAGGCACATGGCATTGCAATTGCGTAGCTAGAGCAGTAGTTAGAATAGTAAGAAGAACTCAACTGTAATTCAGTGGGATGATTGAGGTCTCTTCTAGCTTCAACAAGATTTTTGGTTTGAATCGAACCTTAAGCATGCAACAGTGTTAAGTTTCCTTAGGGAGAACTTTGCCGCTCATTGTGATTCTATTAGCTCGAGGGATTAATCTCTGCAGTTGCACGTAGGGTATACCCAATTTATACCAAAAGAATAGTAATAAGAAGTTATTGAAAACTTTTAAATCTGGGAGTCTTGTTGTGTGAATTTAATATTTTCAACTAGACGGTCCTGCTGAACTTATCATGTGATGATGGAATTTTTTGTGTTTTTCTTTTTGTATTAGTAGTATAATATTTTAATGGAATTCGGCGCTCTTAATTAGAGTACTGTAGTTAAAAAATATATAATTAAACTTGTTAAATCAACATTAGCAGAAAGAAATTGGACGGGTTATGAAATTCTCATAGAGGAGGAATCTAATGATTTGGAAACAAACTTTTGTTTTGAAGATTATTTTGACTGGTCAAAACAAAATAACTTTGCAATCACATGCTTGTAAGTAACATTATCATTGGTAAACAAAATTAGTGTAGAAAGTACATGTACAGGAATTTTATTTATGTTTTTGCTTGGTAGGGATATATATGGACTATTTGAGTCAATGCGAAACAGCAAATTTCCTTCTTTTTGAGGGCCTAACTGGCTTGGACACCAATAAAAATTCAAGCATGTGATAGTTATCACTCATGGTGAAGCATAAATTCAGCCTTATTATTGTACTAGTAATTTAGAGGTGTACGCAGAAATGCAGTCAATTTATTAAGATGTGCAATTGAGAGTTATTTAGCATTAACAGTTAAGTTTTGGTCAAAAGCTGATGTGGATGGTCAAACATCATGTCACGTGGTATACTGTATTTGGTCTAAAATACATACTTGGTCATTTATATATTTTAAGAAAAGTATAAAGAAAAATTTTGTTGTCGAAAATAAATTAATTACTTTTTAACTTATTTTTTAAAAAAACTCAATAATTTTGTTCCTTACTCATAGTAAATTAATAAAGGAGCAATATAGGATTACATGACTAATACAACACTAACCTTCAAAAGTAGTAAAAATGAAAAACAACAGTCACGACTCACGACGCCACATGAAATTATAGGTGTTGATTTTCAGTTCAGCTGCAATACCTAGTGTTTAGGTGGTTTATGACGAAGTTGATATTTCTATGCCTCCTTAAGTTGTTTTCGATCTTTTCTCATGGTGGATTTCCAACTTAAAATAGGAAGAGTTTACTTATTGTTTGGCATGAGGTATATATTTTGATGCTATATGATAAACTAAAAATTAGAAAACTTTCTCTAATAAAATTATCTCTAGCTATGAGATCTTATTTATAGTTGTGAGTGCCTAAATACTCAACCTCATACTATATAAAATGTTTTTTTCTCTTTGAAGTTTAATTCTTACTTGACATGATTGGTTTAGATTTAGATACATTGTATGTACCTCCTAATGGTCTCAACAACGAGACCTGGATCAATCAAATCAGGTGCACCAAGTATGTTATGAATCACTGTTGATTGACTTAGGTAGAGGGGATGAGTTCGACTATCTCATTGGTGCAACTTCTATTTAAGGGTGTTCAAGTCTGTTATGTTAAATTCTGCTACTTTGAGTGAGAGAGAATAATTGAATCTAAATCTTGTTAGATTCATTTCTGATACATTGAATTGTATTTCTTGATTTACAAAGTGAGAGCTCAGCACTATATATAGGTAGCTGCTGAGAACTGATAAAGCAGAGCTCAATTGACTTGTAAAGTCAACTTGAGCAAAGACCAAATTATCCTTTGCAATATTACAGTATTCCTATCCTACCCTTGTATGTAATTACAACAAAAATGTTCCTATACATAGTCTATTCCAAGCCAAACCTAAAAAACTGCAAACTTTTCCAGAAAACCAAAACAGTAAAAAATCTGAGTCTATTTGATCTATTTAGGTAAAAAAATTTACAAATCCTACAGTTTGGTTAGTTTACAGTATATGTGAATACTACACGATACCTTCTTTACATATTAAGAAATAAATGGAATCAGTTAATTAAGTCTTTGAATGTTTACCAAAAAATTATTTCTTTAGCAACTTAGCTCCTAATGCGTTATTTTCAATTTCAAGTAATATAAATAATTAAATACATAAATGCTCAACAAGACTTAAAAATTGCTTATCTACAAAAAACAAGACAAAAATTGAATGATCCGATCAAGTCTAAACCGCATGTTATTAGATCAAATTGGTTTAGACTTTTTTAGGAAAGAGATACTATCAAAATTGAACTGCATATTATTTAAATCTTTGAATTACATGACTTTTTACTTAAAAACTAAATTGCACTGCAAAAATCCTTACTTGTAACACTCTTCCTAGACAAGATGCCACGGTATAAAAATAACCGGACAACACATTGATATAAAACCACACAATAACATTAGGCTTTTTCTTTTGTGCCCCCCCCCCCCCCCCCCCCCCCCCCCTCTCTCTCTGATCAAACTGACTATTTTACCCCTACTCCAACACAATGGCTTCCGGAATTATCCTCCTATGAGATAATTCCATAAAACTTTAAAAGAGTGATTGCTGACCAAACTAGATTTGGCTTCCGGAATTATCCTTTAAAACAGCAACATGATCTTGATAAAACTAGATTTGGCTTCCGGAATTATCCTTTAAAACAGCAACATTATCTTGATATAATCTCCAATAGGTCTCGCACTGAGTAGATTGAATTTGACCCTCTCCCCTTATTAATCCATCATAGTAAAATATATATATAGAGACAATCATAGAATAATATCTCTCTCAATCAACGAGATTTCAATGTAACATAAAGTTATTGAAGAGGATATTCATTCCCCTAACATATATTCTTGTATTAGTGCTTATACACACAAAGCAAAGAGTGATTGCTGACCAAACTGGATTTAATTTGATACTTTGTGATGATCTCTTTTAAAGTTTAAACATATAAGTCCAACGATCTGTGTTCAAAATGAAATACTAACTAGTAGGATAACCGTGCATACGCACGGGTGGTATCGTGTTCTTTTTATAAAGGAACCTAGACAATATTGAAATAGTCTGAACATTACCACGTGAATATGAATACAAATTTAAAGTAGATAAAAAATGAGTTTCAAAGTTTCAAATAAAAAATAGATAAATATTAAAATCTAAAAATGTAAAAGTATCATTTAAAAAAATCTGTGCATTTATCCCGTGTTTTTTCTATATCAGTGTTGTTATTCCGTGTCTTTTTATATATCAGTGCAGCTATCCCGTGTTTTTATATATATCATTGTAGTTATCCCTGTATTTTTTATATATCAGTGGAGTTATCCCATGTTGTTTTAAGTATCAGTGCAGTTATCTCATAGTTTCAATTGATTATTTGAGTTGATTAGTATGTTATAGTAGATAGTAAAAGTTAGATAGTAGATTATCAATAAGAAATGTTTTTTTATCTATCAGTGCAGCTATCCCGTGTTTTTTATATATCATTGCAGTTATCTCATAGTTTCAATTGACTATTTGAGTTAATGTAGATTATAATAGATAGTAGATTATCAATAAAAAATATTCATCCCGTGTTTTTTATATATTAGTGACAATTATTTGTCATTTTTAGTATTAGTGACATATATTTGTATTGTGTGTTTTAAATATTAATCAGTTTAAATAATCACTAAGTCTTCTTATTTTTTCGATAATAAGTTTATGTCTTCAAAAATTATAATTATCAATGACAAATATTAATCTCGTGTTTTTTATATATCAGTGCAGTTATCTCGTAATTTCAATTGATTATTTTAGTTGATTAGTAGATTATAGTAGATAGTCAAACATATATAGTAGATTATCAATAAGAAAAATTTGTTTTAAATATTAATTAAAAGTTTAAATAGTCATTAAATCTTCTTGTTTATTAGATAGTAGGTTTGTAGTAGTAGTCTTCAAAAAATTTAATTATCAATGCCAAATATAAATCTCGTGTTTTATTATATATCGGAGCGGTTATCTCATAGTTTCAATTGATTTTCTAGTTGATTAGTAGATTATAGTAGATATATAGTAAAAGAGAGATAGTAAATAATCAATAAGAAATATTTGTTTTAAATATTAATCAGTAGCTTTAATAGTCATTAAATCTTCTTGTTTTTTAGATAGTAGGTTTATAATAGTCTTCAAAAATTTTAATTATTAAAGACAAATATTAATCCTGTATTTTTTTATATATATCATTGCAGTTACCTCGTAGTTTCAATTGATTATTTTAGTTAATTAGTAGATAATAAAAGATAGAAATTTGGTTAAATTTTTAATTGATTATTTTAGTTAAAATTTTAGTAGAGTAGTGTTTGTATAAATTTAGAAATTTGGTTAAAAAACTAAAGTGAAGTGATAAGAGAAAGAGAAGAATTGTTTATGGGAATAGTAAAAGTAAAATGAAAAGAAAAAAGGAAGAAAGAGAGTGTAAGAGAGAAGTGAAAATGATTGGTCAAAAAAAGAAAAGTGAAAAGGAGAAGAAAGAGTGTAAAAAGAAAGAGAAAGTGAAAAGTTGTTTTTGTTATTTAGTGAGTCAATTACATTTTTGTCTTTAATTAGTATAGGTGTCACTTTTCTCAAATGACTATATAGGTAATTTTAGTGGAGTAGTAGTTGTATAAATATATATTAGATAAATATATATTGGATTAGATTAGATAAGATTAGATGAAGTAATAAAATGACATATGCCACATACAAGGCCGGCCCAACACTAAACGAGGCTTAAGCGAGCTTCAAAATGAGGCCCTTTTATATTTTAATAATAATATTTTGAAAAATTATTACATTCTTAACTAAAAATTTTCGAGCTTTTCATGATGAAAAATCATTTATCAAATTACATCAAAATTTAAATTGTAAGAAAAGTTAAATAATAAACTATTTTTTAGCTTTTTGTGGTAGACAAAAATCTAATGTTGTAAGAAAATTTTAATAATAAACAACTTTTATATGCCGAATTTTAGTTGAACTTTATGCTCATAAAAACGTATTAATATGATTATTTTAAAAGAAGAAAATCTAGTAACTAAACAAAATATATTGAGAGGATCAACTCAATTAAAATTTGTAAAAAAAAAACTCAAAAAATAATTAAAAAAAGATACTGAAGTGAATAAACATTTTTTAGGAAGAAAAGAACAAACATAGAACAAGGTAGTTAATGGATGATTAATAGTTGATTATGTTTAGACAACAAAAATAACTATGTTAGATATGGATTTCATACCAATGGCATTTTCTATTTCCATATCAAGCTCCAAGGGATTGTAATTAATGACATGCTTTTTACAAAATAATATAGCATGTTATGAGGCCGAAAAATAATGGACCGATAAAAATAAAATAAAAAAGTCGTGGCCCGAGGGATTGAACCGTGGTCATCAATGAGGCCCTCATCGCCATTTGAGCTACAGGAATTAGTGCTACGTTGTTCGAACTTTAGTCTATATATTACATCGTCTGATAAATTTTGAGGCCCCTTTTTTTATAAAAAATTTGGGGTCCAAACTTGCTTTGTTTGTTTGGGTTTTGGGCCGGCTCTAGCCACATATATATTAAATCCAACTTGGATGTCCTGGCTAGGCTCAACTTTTTGGATGCCCAAAGAGCTGGATGACACCATCTTTTTGTTAAGAAGACCCAAAGAGGAGTCTTACAAATATTTAATTATACATGTGATCTAGATAGTAATGTAATCTTTAAAGAGGACAACTTTTCTCTCTGTTAAACTACTGATTAAGTTTCCTAAGGACAACTTGGTGATCATTAATATGTGATCTAGAAGCTGGCTCGGGTTAAACCCGAACTTGATTGGGATGAGTTAAAATGCAAGTTGAGTTGATAAGTGCGTTCGTGAGTTGATCCATACCTGTAAACACCCCTATTGGAGTTAGTTTTCCTAATAATAAAAAGTAGATAGATTATTTATATCAATACTTATCATATCAAGTGTTGTCCTGCAAATAGCTTCTGATCAAGACAATAAGGGGCTATGTCTATTCTATAAATGGATTGTTGTCTCCTTTTATTGTTTTGCTATGTTTTGCCAACAAGCACTCTCTTTATTACAATTCTCGATGTAAGTCATGAATGGAAAAAAAAAAAAGGAGAGAAGAGAAATAAAAAAACTGAAAATATGAATTTATATTGATGAAAAGGATAATATTTACATCAGGTGGTGAGGTGTTTTATATTAATCCACTATCTCTCGCAAGCCGTGAGGTGTTTATTGCCCTTCTCCTATTTTATGATTGGTTATCATAAAAGGGACAAAATCAAAGAATTTAATTTGTAATTTAGACCCCTTTTTACACCTTGATTGAAAAATAATCACTTATTTTTTTAAAAAAATATCATTTCTAGAAGTTTTCCATTCATTAGTTACGTCTTTAAAAAAAATGAGATTTTAAAAATAATCAAAAAACTACTTTAAATGAAAAGTTGTTTAAAGTAGCTTCTCATTAATTAGAATAATTTTTTTAAAAAAAAGCAATTTTAAACATCTATAATCTAAACAATTGACAATGCTTTCGACCAAAAAAAAAACATTTGACAATGCATTTCAATTAATGCATTGCCAAATGACATCATATTATGCAAAATGTATTAAATACCAATTAAAGGTCCCACTTACAATAACAATATAATTTCTTTTTTTTTTGACAAAAACAATATAATTTATTTTATTAATAATATATAAAAATAAAATCATGACTTTTTAGGTCTGGATATCAAATTTTAAATTAAGGTATACACTTAATTGTTATAAAAAGTTACTATAACAATTTCGAGATTTGAAATTTGAAATTCAAAAAATTACCATAAATGAGACCAAATACATTTTCTCCCTCTCACCTAATCGAAGCTTCCTACACAATCTTTCCACAAGGGTAAACATTTTCGGCAAAAGACAAAAAAAGCCTATCCACCACGAAATGTTCTCTCTAACCTTCTACCCAAAACCTGAACATGTGAGACCATGCTCATCTTTGATAGGAAATATACCCCACGTGATTATAAGTACAATTTCTGAAAGGATTTGTAGCATGTATTGCTGTCAACTTAATTAGCTTAAATGTAACATTGACATCTCAAATTCCTTTACTCACAAACTATAACAGCAAAGTGTTAAGATTCTCACTAAGAATGTGTGATGAAGCTTCTTAGTTCTCTTTATTGCTAATGCTACTATTATTTCTTCAAAAGCTCCATTGAAAAAAATGTTTGTTGATTAGTTATGTATGGTGGTTAATGAAATTCCTCTCCATACAAACAATTTGAGCAAATATTAATGTTTGAAGCAAAAATTGTTTATGACTTGATTTGTTAACTACGGGTAACACATGCTCACTTTCTCGCTTTTCTCTTCATTTGAATATATTTATCGTCTCTTATATTTTAGTATTCTATCAAGTCTTTATTCAACTTTTTTTAACTATTGAGATTATGTTTATTTCTACCTTTTAGAAATTTTATTATTTTAATTGGGCCGTCAAGGAGTAGCAGGGATTTTTATATTTTTTCAAGTATTTTAGTTATAAGATAAGCAATATTTCAAATAAAAATTGCGTGTTATTTGGCCAATGTTAGTTTTTTTCCATGTTCATTGATTTTGATTAGCAATATGTGGTGTGAATATTAATTCATAGTTAGGTAAAAGGAAGATTAAATCTCACCGATTTGTTGCAACTCTTTAACAATACCAATATCAGATACTAATCAAATAGTAATTAAACTACTGATTCCACAATTACAAAAACAATATATATATATTCATTACTCAGAGGTAATTTAGTCATCTGTTCCTATCCCCACGGGGAATAACATTTATCCTTATGACTTCAAACTGGGCAGCTCCCACGAGGATTTCCACATATAAGAAGAATATACTTGAAAGTACACCACACATAAATAAACCTTTTGCTTGAAAATATATTAATATCTAAGTATAAATTAACGAACAAAATATCTAAAAAAAATTCAGCACAATTTTCAATAAGATAAGTATACCCGTGCATAGCACAGGTCAAATACACTAGTACTATACAAACACAAAACAACTTTTATTTTTCTTAAAATTCTATAAAAACTAAACATTAAGTTATTTAACATCAAATTCATTTATTTTATAAGGCACATAATCATCCTGATAAGACATCACATAAACTAATTAAGGCATCAAACAAATATTCATGGGTTAGTGCTTAAGCACACAAAGCCAAGCTTAGACATAGGCCCAACGATCCATCCAACTTGGACACTGGCTAGGCTCAAAACTTTCTAATTGCCCTCAATAATATATGTTCCTCTTTTGGTGAATTAATTAACGAGGGGTGACACCATCTTTTTGTTAGGAAGACCCAAAGAGGAGTGTTACACAAATATTTAATTACACATGTCGGATCATTAATATGTTATCTAGATAGTAATGTAGTCTTTATTAAAGAGGACAGCTTTTCTCTTTTTTAAACTACTGAATGATGAGTTTCCTAAAGACAACTTGGTGATTTTTAAGTATATATCATTTTTCTGCACTTATCTATGAAATATTGGATTCCTAGCTTAGATATTTTTATATTGACAGATAGAGTATCTTATTCATGCCACCAGAGTCCGCCAAATAAATCAAGTATATCCACTATCCAAATTTGTATTATCTAAATCAAATTTCAATATTGCAAAGAATTACGAAATATGATTGATGAGGCCACAATTGCAATCTAGATATGTATGTTTCTGGTTCCAGCTTGTGTACTCATTTAGCAAATTACATAAACAGAAACATGCAGAATGACCAGACAAACATGAACAATATATGTAAAAAAACTGATAGATGAAAAATAACGCAAACACACATAAATATATAAATATTTTACCCTGATTCATATCCTTGTTTCATAATTTCTTTGATCAGGATCGGAAATTGAAGAGCCTATACAGTTAGTCATATATTTGCTGATGCAGCATCATCAAGATTCCCATTTTCTCTAATGAAACCTCAAGAGAGCCAACAAACTCATACATATATATATATATATATATATATATATATATATATGTATATGTATGTATAAGATCAATGGAACCCTGATGTGAATCTTGATGATGCTGCACCTGCACATACTGACTTGTAATATATATGATCATATGACACGTCTTGCGCCTTCAATGGTAATGTTTTTGAGCCTCTACTTCCTACAAAGCAATAAGTGTATGCATATTTTTATATATCAGGTGAAAGCATGAGGAGGAAAAATAAACAATTGACTAATATATAACACCATATAGTATAAGCTTATAAATAATCTTCCACATATATTAATGAAGCCCTCTAGACTCTAGTTCAAAGGCTTTTTAAATAGCACCGATCGAAAGTTTGATTAAGCAATAAGCAAGCAAAAGGAAAAGCTAATTAGTAAGATTAATTTACTTGAGAATCTATATGCACTAATTGAGATCAGAGTGCAGGGAAAATTAAGTGCTTTAAAAATATTTGAAGGAAACAGAAGCAGAGTTTATAAATAAATAAATAGTCGGTCACCTTAGCATTTCCAAGAAGCAGAACACACTCTTGGGGCTCCCTCTCTCTCTCATCGAGGAATTCCTATTCGGTTTTCTCTCCAAGTAATGACTTATATATATACACTTTCTAATTGGAGTATTAGCTACCTGAGATATGGTAGCTAGCTGAGACTCTCCCTCCAACCTTTTTATATCTTGATCAGAATCATATCATCGACGATAATTAAATTTAAAAGGATGCAAAGATGAATGTGGTTTACAACATGTCAATTGCTCAATTTTTTATTTTTTAAAATAGGCTTAAATAGCTTTTATCCCCTCCAAATATCACAAGAATCCATATACCCCCTGCAAAAAAAAAGTTTTAAAATGAATATTGCAAAATTCAAAACGTTTCTAGTTAGGTCGACATTGCTCTTAGTTTTTATTAACAACGTTAGCTTAAACTGAGCTGGATGTCCACGTTGGCATAACACGTGGCTCATTAGGGCTTATATCATCATCATCAACATCATTCATTCATCTAAAACTCTAATTCTCACTGAAACTCGCCAATAATTATGTTGATGAATGAGGCAAGTTTAGAGTGGTGACTGAGTAACAATTTGCCAATGGTCTGAAGTAGTGTTGTCATTGCATTGTCCTCGGGGCCATTTGGCCTTCAAATACGGGGAGATTCCAGACTTTCTGTTTCTCCTCCTAGCTACACCAACCGCGTGGGACTTTTCAACGTTACTCGGTGGTGCCTTGTGTTCTCTTGGGGGTGGAACTTGTTCAATGGATGCAAATAGGGAAGCTGACTCCGATTTGCGGTGAAGACGGTGAAGGATTTTCCTTGTGGTTCTGTGTGTGATTGGTTGCATTAGATTGTATTAGGGTGCATTTATGTTATGTATTTAGTAGTGTTATTAGGATCCTAGATTGTTCAGGTGCTACTCTTAGGCTTAAAGTTTATCATTAGGAGTCTCAGCATATGCCTGATTGGTTGTTGTCCTGTATTGGACTTGTTAGTTGCTGTGCTTGTAAGCTCGATGCTCACACTGTGTGTGTAATGTTCGTGGCCTTGTCCATTTCAATGAAATATTACACATTTCACCAAATAATAATAATAATAATAATAATAATAATAATAATAATAATAATTTAACCCAACATTTGACTAATTCTATAGGAAATATTCATAGCTTTGAGTGGCTTATTTCATGGGAATAATGTTAAGTAGTTAATCATTAGTTTTGGGGAGGGGAAATATTAGTAGTTTGAGGGAGGGGAAATATTTGTTTCCAGATTCTTCAATTCCCTTCAAATGAGGTATTCAACAAAATATGTTACTCACTTATTATAGTTTGGGTCTGACCACTCAACCTTATATACTTATTTTGTATCTACGATTTAGCAGCTACCGCGTAATTTTCATTGTTTATCTAACAAATTTGAGTGGCTTGTTTTATCTACCATGTAATTTTCATTGTTTATCTAACAAATTTGATAAATTTATGGTGCAAAATGTACCACTTAACCTAAATCAACTCTCTTTTATCAAGTGTTGTCTATATAATGAAAGGAAAAAATAATATTATACTATTTGATTCAAATAAAACAAAATATAATTACTTTGAGTTCTGCAATATAATCTTATTAAGTAGTTGATTTTTTGTCTAATAACAATATGTCGTGCAACATATAATATCTCATTATCACTTAATCTAATCAGTATGCATCGCACGAGTGTGTAGTCTAATTTTCATAAATTTTTTGACATTAATCTATAAAGATTCAAAGTGCAATATCTTAATTATTAAAGTTTCTTATAAACAAATTTAAAAGTCATTCTTTACAAGTCATCACATTCTTCATTAATTCTTTTTTCGATAATAACGAAAATTCAAAGCCCCAAAGATAGAGCTAAGATTAGCTAGACTATGACCATAGTACATACATGATATACAACTTATTTAGCACTGGAATTCTCAAAATGGAACCCCCAAATAAACTTGGCCCTTTAAAATACATGCATGTCTGGAAACCCAAAAAATTGACCCTTTAATTTGAAAAAGACCTCCCATGAGACCTTTGCACACAGCAGACCAGAAACTAACTTGAAAACCAAATACCCTTCAGTCTTTTAATTTTTTTTTACACATACATCTTTCTAAAACAACCCTAGCAGTCTCTCAACCTTATTTTTTTCAAGTTCTTCTGGTCAGTTTTTGGCTTAGAATCACCCTTTAGAATGAATTTCCTGTCATTTTTATTTAAATAAGCTTACCGCATAGATCTATTTTTTATTTGAAACTTTTTTCTTGATTTCACCATGTTAGTGTGGGGTTATTGTTGTTCATCGTCTTGATGCAACATTTTAGATTTCCCATCGGAACAATATTCTTTTTAGGGATCAAGTCTTTAATTCTCAAGTGGTTGTCAATCATGCCAAAACTATATATTGGAGCTGGTTCATTAGCATTGAAGGACACAATTCATCTTTAAAGATTTCTGATTGGTAGGGAAATCCTTTTATTTGTATGAATTCAGTGTAACCTGGTTTTTTGTCTTATTCTTCCTGGGGTACTCTTTCCTCATTGAGTCTTGTTCCATGGGGTTTTGGCCTAAAGAGGTTTTAATGAGGACCCTTGTATTTGTAACGGTTGGGGTGCCTGTTTGTACTCCCTTTAATATAATTTTTTCTTATCAAAAAAAAGTTACAGATTCAACTAACGACTAGGACTTCAGAGTTACAAATCTAGAGGCATGAATATTCCAATGAGTCAACTCTATGTTGTGTGATGCAGTAGATATCGAACTTGACTGGAAGCAAGTCGTGAATGCTATTCATGGCAAAAATAAAAAGTAACACTCGGCCAGTATTGAAGAATATGACATTCATGGAATGTAAGAGAGAAAAGATTAAGAAGCTTTAATATTCATCAAAGGGAATTGATACAATTGATAAGAGTGTTTCTAAAATGATTACATGAAGCCTATTTATAGGCATATACCAACTAATAACAAACTCACTTATAACTACCAATTATCTCCCTAACTACTAACTAACTATATATCTAATAGTCCCCCGCAAGCTAGAAGTTATTCACAACACTTCTAGCTTGACATGACCAATAGAGAGATACATCAAACCTAAACAAAATTACAATGATTCATATTAGGAAGTTAGTTTTAGATTTCATCTTGATTATTCTTATGAGCAAAGAAACATTAGGTGTAATAGGAATCGAAGAACATCTTTCTTGGCTTCTTGAAATGGCTCAAATATAATCCCAATTAATTGTGCTGGTGAATATCTAGCAACAAAAATTATCATAGCCTGCTTCTTCATGCCAAATTCTCCAAAGCAGTACACTAGTAACATGACACCAGAAATCATAACAACACCAACAACACTGAAATTAGGATCAAGCCAACCACCAAAAGCATAACAAATATATATTCATGCATATACTTCATTCTCAAGCCAGGAATAAAGTCACCCATTATCATCACTGGCAGAACCTTTGTGGATTTGAACATCATAAAGATGCCTTTGTTAAGCCATGTGAACTCATGAGTGTAGCAGGAAATTTCCGTTACGGAAACAAAAACTGGATCAAGAATCGATCCAAGAAGAGACATCAATTTCAAAAAATCGAAATTGCAAAGAGAAAAGGTATATCATGATCCAAAATGAAATCAGAACTCCGCTTCAGATCACAATCATCGAAAATCAAAATGAAAGGAGGACAATGAAGCGGAATGCAATACGGCGATGTGAAAGAACGCCAAAACGCAATGTGCAGAAATGCGGAACACGCAACAAAGAAATTGAAATTGAAACTCAAGAAATAGGGAATCGAAATCAAGAAAGTGAAGGTTGAAGTCGCAAATCAACTAAGAAGACGAAAATGCAAATCAGAAAATGAAATTGCAAATCGCACATGAGGAAACGAAGTTGCAAATCACGAAATCAAAAATGATAAAGAAATGCGATGCAACAACACTGATCCATAAGAATGACGAACGTAAAACTAAATTGCGAAACAGAATCGCACGAGAAGAGTACGTGGAGAAGATGAAGAATAGAATCAAAATGGATTCGAGAATAAAAAACAAATCCAAAAAAGAAAACGATCCGAAAACGAAATCGTAACGTGAAGTGATTAAATGTGAAATCGAACTAAGATTAAGATGAGCGATTCTGAATCAAGATCAAAGAAAAGAGAGATTGCAAAATCAGAATCAAAAAGAAGAAATTGTGATGCGATGCTCATGAAATCAAAATCGCAAACGGAAAAATCGGAAAAGCGATATCGAATTCAAGAACAAAACATAAAACACGAAGCAAAAAGAAAACAACGCAGATAAGAAAGGTAGAAAAGGAAATGAATGAGAAGAAAACTAATAAAACGAAAAAGAACCTGCAGCAGAATTCAGATTCAAGGTGGATACCATGTTTGCTCTGATACCATATTGAAGAATATGACATCCATATCCATAGAATGTAAGAGAGAAAAGATTAAGAGGCTTTAATATTTATTAAAGGGAATTGATATAATTGATTAGAGTGTTTCTAAAATAATTACATGCATGAAGCCTATTTATAGGCATATACCAACTAATAACAAACTCACTTATAACTACAAACTATCTCCCTAACTACTAACTAACTATATATCTAATAGTTAGTCTTGATTATATATCGTTGTAAAACCTTTTGTGAGAAATTCACAAAACTCTCAATTTAGTTTCATTCTGAAACAAGCTAATCATATTGCTCGTATGCTCGTACTCTAATAGAGAGTCACGTTTTTATGCTAGTCACCAAGATCATGATTTGATCCCAACTTGTATTAGAGAACTTCCCAACTTGTATTATAGAACTTCTGGATAATATGCATTTGATTTTGTTTGTTTAAAAAATGTCATCTCAATTTCTAAAAAAGATCGATGAAATATTCCATGACATATATTAAACATTTATTTATTTTAAAGTCTCCCACTTCATTTGAAAAAAAAAATGAAGGGATACTAATTCATGTTTAATTTAGAAGTTCCTGCAACTATATGAATCGTGTTAAACTAAAGTTGTTGATCACGGTTAAATATTAAAAAAAAAAAGCTAATGATCAGGATAATATAAGATAGTTGCTTTTCTTTTTGACACAAATATAAGATAGTTGCTGAATTGCTAAAATATTGGACGAGAGTGATTAGTCAGTTACTACCAGTTTCATGGTTCTAACACTATTGCCTAGCTTATACACTAACGCAATGTCGTTTGTTCTTATTACAAATCGATCCCACGTTTGGTTTGAAGTTTGAACCCGGAAAACCTGAGTGTAAAACGTGTAATAGTACATCCAATTCGTCTTGCTAACTGGAACGAAAAAAAGACTAACACAATATTAAAAAAGCAAGAAGAATATCCATTACGCCAGCAAAAACAACATTCACTTTAACCTAAGTCACTCTCCTTTATATACATGCACTACAAAATATATCTAAAGAAGTTCCAGTACATATATATTGTGGACTTCTTCTTTCCAAAATATAAGGTAAGAGAAGCTAGGTAATTAGTTGTAATTAATTAGTAACCGTAGGAGCTGAAGGCAAAAGAGAAAAGAGGTCTTCAAGATCAGGGGGTTGGAAGTAACCATTCTTAGGAGGGTCTCTTTTCTTACCAAATGAAAAAGGTTTCTTCTTGGGTGGTGGAGGAGGCACCAACGCCGTCTGTATACGGCACTCCCACCGCTTCGGCGTCGAACAACCGCCGTTCATCTCTTCGTCGTTCATCATCATGTTGCAAAAAAGTGATTCTTTTTGTTACTTAAAATAAATTAAACGGTGGAATAAGGTACACACGAGTGGAAGGTGACTACTGAGTCCACTATTTATGGATATGGATATAAATTATATAATAAATAAATTTTAAAATGTGAAGCTACAGGTGTATCATGTATGTGGCTTGTTCTGGAAGACGCTAGGAACAATTTTGTGGTCCTTTGTAGTGACACCTAAGCACCAATTTCTTTATACGTGGCGCACTTATGCAAATTGTGTACTTTTTTGAGTTTCGGAATGCGATAGCATTGTACGAATTGTTAGGAAATACAGTAGCTGTTTTTTTGTTAGGACTATTATTGATTATTAGACAACACTGAATTTCTTCATTGCGAGAATCAAATTTAGGAGCATTGAGTTGAATTCAGATGACCTAAGATAGATTAGGTCACTGCAATTATTGAAAGATAAATTTATATTGTGTCATGTGATTTTGTCTGATACTAAACAGTTTTAATCAAGATAAATAGAAACTGGGTAGAGAGGAAAGTTCTGAGCATTTATTTTTCCTCTGCTGCCATTCGGTACTGTTGTGGAAAGAAGTGGAAAATTGGGCTGGTTTGAAGGAAAAGTCTTTTGTAGGTGTGGGGGATCATTTCAAGGATCATGGTTTATTAGGTGGAGGGAAAAAAACAATAAATTTAGAAGTATTATTTGGATAGCAGTGTGGTATGGATAATTTAGAATCATAGAAATAATATAATCTTCAGAGGAGGTTTAACAAATGTTGTATAAAGTCAAAGCGATCTCTTGGAGTTGGTTCTTGATTAGGGAATGTTCCTCAATTCTGTGTAACAATCCGATGGATTGCTTAGTAGCTTGCTCTTAGAAGCTTGTTCATTATTGTAAATGGGTTGGGTACCCCTTGTACCTTTTTAATACTATTTTGCTTATAAAAAAGGTAGAGAATAAGATTTTTAGATTTTTGGAGGAGTAAAAGTGAATCCTACACAAAAATTATGAAAGAAAGAGATGTCTTTTAAATGATATAAACATCCCAATATAAGAAATATATGTGATAAAAAGTAAGGATAAAAATGGGAAAAAATGTCAAATTTTGACTTTTGTGGTATGTTCCTTCATCATAGACTTCATTGACTTATATATATATAGTTCCTCCGAGCACTAGATCCTATACACTTGAGCATATCACCCTAATTGGACTCTCATGCTTTGGGTTTGTGGACCATAATATTCATTCCAAGTATTTAGTTAAAAGACTTTGGTCCAAATTCCTCGTTAGCCCAGGTGGCTTTTATGGTCCACAAGCCCATCTTTTTGTGTGTCAAACACAAACAGGTCACTGACCTGCAATAGCCCAAACTCCCAGTTTCCAAGACATTCGAATTTGGCATGTAGTTTGGGAATATTGAAAAACAACCCCACCCCTAAAATCAGTATCTTTAACTGAGACCCCATTAAAAGAGAAGGACAATATTTACTGCATTTTTTTGTTTTGGCAGTAAATCATTAATTACTAATGTCTGATGAGAGAGAAAAACTAATTTGTCTCTATTTCAAATCTTTAATGAATTTAAACTAAATGAAATAACTTTTGTTTTCACTAACTTAATTTATTAATTAATGAGTAAAGAAGTAAATAAAAAAACACGTCAATAAAAAAAGTTAATGAGAATAAATTAATTAAAGAGAGGGTGGGATTGTGTTTTCCGTTTTCAGTGAAAGAAGCCAATATTTCCGTCTATCACAAGTTTATCCCAAAGCTTCAAGAACAAACACCAGCTTCATTAGTAAAAGACCACCAGTTCATATTACGCCTTCAACACCAGTTGATATATCTGTTAAGAAGTTTATCCCACAGCTTGAAGAACAAAGACAAGTTTCACGGTTCCAGATTTGTAAACGTACACGTGTGCTGGATATAATAACGAAAAAATATATTATTTTTATCCTATTTGGAAACAAAAAAATTCATCATTACATTTTAAAGCTTTCACTATTAACAATGTTTAAAAAGATTTTTTTTTTCTCGATAGCATTTAGATGAGATGAGTTTGGTCTCTTCCAACTGAACCAATGTCCTCTGTTCGAATTCAGTGTTGGGAATGCAGTAGTGGTAAATCTCTTGAGTGAGAGTTTTGCCACCTATTGTGGTCCTACCAAATTCGATGAATTAGTTCATGCAGTTGCGCGCAGTGAATACCTGATATATACCAAAAAAATTTTTTTTTTAAAAAAATTATTGAATAACTTTTTATTTATATTTAACAAATAATGTTCACTTTTTTAATTAAGAATTAAGATCTCATTATGACATCTATATAAAAATATTGGTTGAACTTAACTATATTTACATACTTAAAAACAATCAACTAAGACAGATATTTGTATTAAAAAAACCTATGTCAAATATTCAATAATTTATTTTAACGTGAATTTTTTTTAATTTAGATACTAATTCAGAACTTAAGTAAATATAAAATAATCAACTATGTCAAAAAAAAACTATATCCAAATAACAGTATCAAAAACGAAAAACCAATAAAGGTGGGAAAATTACTTCATTTTTCACTTTACTTGTAGTTATTATTTGTTTATTGAAGAGGTCCCTCTTTGCAATTAACTAATACAGTCTATAGTATGCACTTTACAAGTAGACCCTAAAAAATCTGGACCACAAATAAAATAATATATATCAAGGGCATTAAACCCCTTTGTGTTTTTTTTTTGTCAAGTGTGTAACATTTAATTGAAATTAGGCGAGGCCACAACATTACACACAAAGTGTAAGCATCAAGCTTACAAGCTAAGCAACGAGCAAGTCCGAAACAGGACTACAATTACAAGTATATGCTGATACTCCTAAAAATACACATTAAGCCTAAGGGAAGCACATGAACCCTAGAATCATAATGAAACTAATTAAATCGAAACATAATCGCACCCTAAAACATCCTGAAGTAGTCAACAACCTAATCCCTTAATCAACCAGAATCCAAGGTCGTCTTCACCAATCCGCGGGGCTAGAGGCAACACCATAATCTGCACCCACCGAACCAGTTCCGCCATAGATAAAACACAGGGAACCACAAAGATACAATGACAAGTCCCACGCAGTTGGTGTAGGGCGAGAAGCGGAAAGTCCAGAAACTCCCCGAATTTGAAAGCCAATGGCCCCGAGGACACTGCATTGAACCTGAAGGACCAAAAAAATTAAGGCAAAACAGATTGAAAGATAACAGTTACTGAGAAGCCGAAGCACAAAGCGGAATGTTGGCCACCAGCTTTACCAACAATCTGCAAAAACCAGACAGGCTCCACCAAAGAAAAACCCACAGGCAACACAGAGAGCAACACAAAATCCCACGAAGTTGGTGTTGGAGGAGAAGCAGAAAGTCCTGAATCTCCTCGTATTTGAAGGCTAACTAGCCCCGAGGACAGCGCATTGAACCTGTAGAGCAAAAAGATGAAGGCAGAACCAGTGGTTAAGCAGATCATGGAAAAACAAGAGCCAAGAGAGGGTGATGAAGGAGGGGTTGAATCAAATCAGTGGCTACAGAGGTGAGAGGGCCTGAGACGAGAGAGCTAAAAAGGAGAGTAACAATGGAAATAAGGATCTGGTGGGTTTGGCGGTTCTGGTGGTGGGCGAGTTGGATCCAGAGCAGCGGTCGGAGAGCTGGGCAGATCTGGTGGGTGGGGTGGTGGTCGTACTGGTGGCGATCGGAGAAGGACGATGGAGAGGCAGGCAACCGGAGATCTCGCATTCAAAATCGGAGAAGGATGAGCGAGCCTTACTGCACTTGGAGCAGAACGCATGCTGGTGCTGCCGGAGGTAACCAGGGAGAGGGATTCGCTTAGTGGAGGCGCCGGAAGTCACCACGCAACAATAGCGCCGCCGTAAGGGAACACAACAGTAGCGCCGCCGTTATGGGGCGCAACAAAACCCTAGCAGACTAAGGGTAGTATTCTGCTATGCTAATACAAACACCAGTTAACCCCTTTGTGTTTGATACACAAAAAGATAGTTTTGTGGACCATAAAAGCCACCGTTAGCCCATCACTCGACCCACATATAGAGCCTAATCAAAGGAAGTAAGAGGACATGTTAGTAACTTTCAATCAAGAAAATACAATTGGTTAGAGACGTAGTTGTACAAGAGTAGCAAAACACTTTAGCCTGGAAACTATATATAGATAGATGGGTCGGAAGTCTATTTTTTTAGAAGTCTTTTAAGAGCGCTTGTTTAAGTAAGTGCTAATAAAGTGTACAAACACCACCACATACACACATTGATGTAGGGTGTCCGGAATTATCTTTGACATTTTGATAGTGCTTACTCAAATAATCGTTATTAAAAGACTTCCCAAATTTTTATTATTTTACATTCCTGATTTATGTTTTTGACATAAATCTGGTATGTATTTTTCAAAAAGATAAATTCGCAAGTCAAAAAAACACATTCTGGATTTATGTCAAAAACATAATTTCAGAATGAAAAAAGTGTGAGGGTATTGTTAATTTAAAGAGTAAAATGAAAAGTTTTGAATTATGTGGAGGTAAGCGGGCCGATGGGGACATAAAAATCAAAGAATTAATTGAATTTAAGCTAGTAAGTGAGTGAGATGTTGAATTTTAGTTGCATTTGGGCTAATAAGTTAGTAAGAAATGTTGTAAGTCAATTAAGCTTAATGTTACTTGCGGTTTGGTTTGGTTTGGTTTCTCTGATCAAAACCGCGAACCAAACCAAACCGCGCGGTGCAATGAAAAAAGAAACCGAACCAAACCAATAAAAAGCGGTTTTTTGCGGTTTTCGGTTTGGTTTGGTTCGGTTTTGAACACCCCTACAAATTAGCGTTGTCCGAACCAGTTATATTAGAAGATGGGTATTTTAGGGATTTTGAGAATGAGAGAATGTCTACTGAATAGCTTGAGGGTTGTATAAAGTATGGCCCTTCATTTCCCTAAAAATTAAACATAACCTAAAACAAAACTACCGACTAAAATATGGACCCTGTTCACCTTTACATTTTTTTTGTTGGAAAACCCTATTCACCTTTGCATATCCCCAACAGCTTGTGATGTTTACATAATTATTCAGATGACAAAAAATAGGCATGAAAGGATTCTAAAATAGGCTTTTTTGCTTTACATAATGCAGTCGACATTCTCACAAAAAAAAAATGCAATCGACATCGCATTGATATTATTGAAATAAAAAATAAAAAGAAAAATATGTAGTTACAAGTAATTACTAATTACTAATAGGAAAAAATGTATTTATTTTTTTGTCGAGAATCGAACCCTCGACACTTGATTAAGGGAGAATAAGCCCCAACCGCTCAACCACACCCCCTTATTCCTCTGCACATGAATAAATTAATTAGTTAAATATAAAATAATTAAAATTTTCTATTAAATAAATAATTCATATCAATAAAAATTACTATGCCTATTTGATTGCACGGTTAGCAACTTCATGCGGGTCCAAAAAAAATCTGGGTCTAATGTCGGAAAATGAAAATGAAAGAAAATACTTTGCATTAATTTTTATTTAGACTTTGTTTGGCAAAGCCAAACCGCTAGCTTATAGCGGATCCGCTAGTTATGAGTGTTTGGTATAACTAGCTTTTATAGTTTTTTCACTAGCTTATAGCGTTTTTTGAAATGCTAGTAGTGTTTGAGCTTATAGCGTTTCATTTTTTCTCCCAACTATACACTCATTATTTTAATTAAATTTCTCACTTATCCTCCATTAAATGAATTTCTCTCTCATTTGTAAGCATTAATTACAAATGACTATTTACGTAATTTTATTTTTATAAGCTACTTCAACCGCTAATTTTACCAAACACTTTAAATTCAATCTGCTACCTTATCCGCTACCTCATCCGCTATAAGCTATCTTATCCGCTATCCGCTACTTTTTGCCAAACAGAGCCTTATTTTTTTAAAAAAGTTGGACTCATTTTTTGTTTTATGATTTCATCATTTATCGGTTCTGAGTTATTAAAGTTATAGTATTATCCTAAGTACCTCTGTAAGTGTTCAAAGAGCCTTGACACCTGCCCTGACCCTGGTGAGTCTCCGGAGCCCAACTCAGCTAAACTTTTTGTAACAAAAAAAGTTATAGCATTATCCTAAATTACAGTTTGAATTAGAATTTCCATTTCTTATTCCCAATTTTTTAATTTCTGCACATCTTTCACTGTAAAATTGATAAGTGTGGGCTAAGATTGGATTTTGGACGGGTATGCAACTTGTTTCTACTACGAATATAGTGGATCACAGATAAGAAGGCGCCTAAAACAAAGCACATCATTTGGCTAGGCACATGTTGGAGTATTTGGCTTGCTAGGACCGATTTGATCTTCAAAGGGGAGGAGCCTATGGTGGATTCCATTGTTAACCATATTAAATGTACTTCTTGGAGCTGACTTATTTATCGGGTGAGTAGTCGTTCCAGTTATTCCATTTCTTCATTGTGGCATAATGTCTTGCTCTGTACTAACAATATGTAATCATGGTTTTGAACACACTTAGTACTTCGTTGATGGAATCATTGCTTATCCAATTTTTTTTTGATGTTTTCCTCTTATCATTCTTAACTCCACTAAACAAACTTATTATTCTCATCGTTGATAACGAACGACGCCCTAAAAAACTTCATTAATCAAATTTATTTGATGGGTACTTTAGTTTTTTTTTTTGGTATCGGACCCTCGCGGGCGACCCACGCAGTGTCTCAACGCTGTCAACGAAGGACTAATCAGCGAAATTGGTACTTTTTTTTTGGTATCAAACCCTCGCGGGCGACCCACGCAGTGTCCCAACGTTGTCAGCGAAATTAGTACTTTAGTTGTGTCACCTTATTTATTATTTATTTATTTATTTTATTCACATGAGAGTTGTGCTTGTGCAGGATCGAAATCGAATCCTATCCCTCTTCAGCTTTAATTCCTTCAAATCAGATCGGATATTTATTTCTTCAACGGACGTTGCCGCGTAATAGGAAAGGAAAGGTCAATTAGCGAAATGAACAATAAAAAAAAGAAGAAAATGTAACGTGTCAAGAAGGGAATGGACAACGTGGTACAAGTCAAATGATTTATTTCTCTCGTAGTTGTAGATGGCCGACACATCTCAATCACACAACGACTATTCACATTCACTCACAATCGCTTTCCCCCAACGCCGTTATAAATTGCCTCTCAACTTCCCTTCTCTTCTTCCATCTCTTCTCTTCTCTCCGCTAAATAAACACACACTTCAATCTTGCTTCTGTGCTAGAGTCTAAAATGGAAAACGGTGATGGCTTCCAGGAATCAAATGCCAAATACGATTGTCTTTTATTTGGTAAAACCTTCTCACCGTTCTTTTTCACTCTTGCTTCATTAATACTCTTTTACTTATATTTTTAACTTGCTATTGTTATTTTCAGATCTAGATGATACACTTTATCCTCTCAGTTCTGGCTTGTCAGCACACGTTACAAAAAATATTCAAGGTAACAACTTTTCCTAATTGAATGCATGATATGTGATTGTCATTACTTGAATTCAATGTGTGTAAATTTTTCTCAATTTGTTTATAATGGATTCATTGCATTGCACAGAGTACATGCTTCAGAAGCTTGGGATTCAGGAAGATAAAGTTCCTGAGTTATGTGTTTCATTATACAAAGTTTACGGGACAACAATGGCAGGTCTCAAGGTACTATCTATAACTTAATTAAAACTATATATTATATTAATTGAAGGTATTTTTTTATTTTGTATTTTGAGGTAATGGTGAACAAATCACTCAGTTTGTCTTTTATGCTCTCACCAGGCAATTGGCTATGACTTTGACTATGATGATTTTCACGGGTAATTTGTCTTTACATATTTCTGATTTGCTCATTTATTTTTCAATTGTTTGAAATGAGCATCTAAAGCTATTATTGTGCTGAGCAGCTTTGTACATGGGAGATTGCCATATAATCTGCTGAAACCTGATCCTGTTCTCAGGGGAATTTTATTAAGCTTGCCTTTAAGAAAAATTGTAAGTTTCTTTGTTCTTATTTGATGGCTAACCTAGCTGCTACCTAATTTATAAATTATCTCTTATAGCATTTTTGTTTTCTAGGTTTTCACAAATTCAGATGAGGCACATGCTAATAGAGCGCTTCACAGGCTTGGATTGGAGGATTGTTTTGAAAGAATCATTAGCTTTGACACTCTAAATCCTTCCAAATCTAAGAACTTGAACTCTCCTGAGAGTAAAGATGGGAATGAATGTAAACAAAGTTCCTCAGGAATTTTTGATTTTTGTGAGTACATTTGCAGGCCTGATGTTAATATCGTGCTTCCGAAAACCCCGGTTGTCTGCAAACCTTTTAAAGATTCCTTTGAAATGGTTTTCAAGATGGCAGATATTAACCCTCAAAGAACAGTAAGATTTAATCATTCTCTAATCAGATACATTAGTTATAGCTATTCAATGAACCTAAAATTACATATTTCTTTTATAAATAGGACTAGAGGTAGTATCAATTTTATAAAGTTGTGCATTCTCTTAAGAAATCAAATTATTCATTTGTTTGTTTTTGCCTTTTGCAGTTGTTCTTTGATGACAGTGTACGCAATATACAGACTGGCAAAACCTTGGGCCTTCACACAGTCATGGTAAGTAGTCCTTGTTGATGAATGGACAAAATACTAGTCATAAGATTTTTTTTCCTGTGTATAATGAATGAGGTCAAATGGAAGATGAATTTATCTTCAAGTATACGTTTGTTGAACATGGAAAATTCTATGCATATGCACATATTCTTATTCTTAACTTAGGACTGTATTGTCTTTGCTTTATGAATGTGCCATTTGAAAATCAGTTAACACTTGACTAAAATGCATAACTTGACGAGTCAAATAAATAACTTATGATGCAATTTGAGTTTAAATGTGAAATCTAAATGCGACACACATGCAGGTGGGGACTTCCCTTCGAGTGACGGGAGTGGATCATGCCTTGGAGAGCATCCATAATATGAAAGAGGCATTTCCAGAACTATGGGAAGCTGATGAGAAGCCTGAACAAGTCAAGTATTCTAGAAAGGTTGCAATTGAAACATCGGTTATTGCTTAACATCTACATCCACGTTTTGAACTTTTGATGCATAGTATAGTACTTGTCATGGCATCTGACTTTGACTAATGTACTAGTTATCAGATCATCTGATATATTTATACAGAATAACTTTATTTGCTGTTTTATTCTTTCTGTCTAATTTTGAACTTTCCTCCTACTTGATTTACCTGAAGCAGTCTTTGATGACTTAGAATCAAAACCTTTGATTTCCTTGTCTGTCGGTTTTTGCTTTAGCTTTGGCGAATGACAACTTTTCTAGATGTTCTGTCAAATAGAGCAGGCATTGCCTGCTTTTAAGGTTCTGTATAAAAGCACAAAATCAGGTCAATTTATTCTTCTTGCTACTATAAACCACCATTATAGTGTCACCAGTGAAGCATGAGTGACTCCTAAGTGGAGTTTCTAAGCAGCAAATGATCAAGAGAGAATGAAAGATATTGACACTGTTGAAGGTGTAAGTTTTTTTTTTTTGTTGATCAAACTGTTGAAGGTGTAAGTAGATGTGGTTAAAGAATGAAATTTTTTCTAGATGTTGGTGTTTTCACATTCACAATGCCTCCCTCTTTCTTGAGGAGCATATTTTCCATCATCAGACAATAAAAACATAAAAATAAGAGTCAGGAAGGCAAAATCCATTAATTAGGCGCAAACTAAGATTTGTAACTCGTGTATGTGTTACGCATGCCGATAGACTGTTAACTTCAATTATCTCAATATATATTCAGTAATGTAATCAAAGTTGGATACTTGAGAATTTTCTCACATTTTGCTTAGAACGTAACTTTATCTTTCCATTATTTTATCTTACTCGCAATTTAAATTTTTTGTTCTATTTCCGTTAATTTACTTTCCATCACTTTACTTTTTCAAACTTAAACGTTTTGTGCACCGTTATTTTTACTTGAGATTGGTTAGTCCAACATCGATTAGAAAATAGTTAAATGAATAATATATGAGAGGTGAGTTATATACCTAATATCTTAAGATTTTGGGTGGAGGTATAGTGTCTAGGTCTTTTGGTGGTTCGGGTCATTTGCTCGTTGCTTTTGGTGCTCCATGGACTCCCGATAAGTGGTATCATAGACGTGGTTTAGCTTGGTGAGGGAGTGGGAGTGGACTCAAGTACAAAAAATCATTGTATCAAAAGTCTTCCTGATGGTGGAGTCAAACGACGTGTTCGTTGATTGGTAACAACGATGCAAATCTAGCGATGCACAAGACTCAAATTTGAGGGAGAGATTGTTGAAAATTCAACTGTAAGTAGGTAGTCCCAAATCGAGTGGGAACTAGTCAAATGAATATTATATAAGAGAGGTGACACGTATACCCATTCTCTTAAGATTTTGAGTGAAGATATGATGTCCACGCAGTGGCGGATCCAGAAATTTGTAGTAGTGGGGGCAAAAAATAGTTTGATATTTTCTTAGAAGAAAAATATTATAAATATTTAAAATATACATATTCTCACGATAAAAAACAGTAGATATCCAATCTGATACAAAAAATTGACACTTATTTTAGCCGTAAAAAATGAAAAGCATCAATTTAGTTCTCAAATATCGGTCAAATTAGTCATTTAAAAATAATTTTAGGGACATTTTAGTCCTTTTAAGAGACTAATTTGACTAATATTTAATTTTTTAATGGTTAAACTAATACTTGCCATTTCACATAGACCAATAAAATTAGTACCAATTATTCTCTCTTGAAATTATTATACTTTTGTGCCAACATTTAAAAAAATAAATAACTTATGGGGGCAAACCTTATTTTTTATGGGGCAAAACATTTTTTTCTTAAATATCACAAGTAAAATATATTTAGTTGTGGAGTCAATTGCCTTCACACTTGTGCATGTGTATCCGCCACTGTGTCCACATCTATTGGTGATTCGAGTCATTATCTCATGCATTGCTTTCGATTTTCCTTGGACTCCCCAACATTTATTTAACTCTCATTTTCGAAACCAACACCTCCGCTCAGTTTGATACCAAACTCAACAAGAGTATTCAGTCCAAAGGGTGAGTTGAGTCTTAGAATAATTTACGAAAATAATGAGGAATTCTTGGCCCCGAAGGTTAGGGAGTTGAATTTTAGAAGAGATCTCGACGTGACTGTTTTAGCTAGGTGAGACTGCTTTAGGAGGGAAAAGAATAAATCAAATGTTGGTACAAGGTAAATATTGACTTACTAAGGCGATTGAGGGATGAAAGGATATTAAGAAGTAATTATAAATTATAATTGAAACTAACCACCTAGCTATGTGTAACATCCCTAGTTTCGTTAATTTCGAATTAAGGAATTAACGAGTAATTTATTATTCGAAGTGAAACATAAATCAAGATACGAATATGGGATAGTCGAGAAAGCATTATATATTGGCTAAGTCACAAGATTAAAATGCCTTAGTATATGAACTATGTGGTAATTTGGAGAGAAATGGGGTTAAAAAGAGAGTTTAAGTGAAAATTGGAACTAAGGGGTATTTTGGTCATTGTCCTCATTAAAAACCCTTAAATGGAATTATTTCTTCATTCTTAAGATATAGAAGCAAAGGAAGAAAGAAGAATAGAGAGAGAGAAGAGAAAGAAAATGTGAAGAAGGAGGAGAAGAGGTGGAGACCCAAATTCAAGTTCTTCTTGTAGGTAAGACTTCCATAGTCTATTCTCTTCCATTTTTGATTTCCTTTTCATTGATGTAAGTTTGAAAAGCTAATTCCTTCTATTTCTCCTTTCCCCTTTTCAAACCCTAGAGAGTTTTATCTTGATTAAGTTGAAATCTTGTTGTGTTTGTGGTTGTATTGGAAACCATGGATAGATTTTGTCAAAAAATTGAAGTTTTGGCACATTGGATGCTATCCTAAAGTTCTATGGAGCTCAAAGCTTGATTTGGAAGGCTTATTGGAAGTGTTTGGGGTTGTTGATTTCAAAGGAGAAGCTATAATTTCAGTTTGGAAGCGATTTGATCCTTTACGGGGATTGTTCGAGTAGTTACGGTAGATTGTTTTTGGTGTGACGACGTGAATTCTCGATATTTCGTCAAACCGGTGAGTTTTACTCACGTTTAGGGAATTTACACTTTAAATGGATTGTGTTGAAATTCTGGAATCGATTGTTGTTTTGGTTCCGAAAGGATTTTAGAGTCAAAAACCGAATTTTAGAAAAACATCGTTTACGGTTTAATTTTCCAATTATACTTTGATTGGGATGTGAAGTTTGGTTTGATTGTGATTGTTTGGACTGGAATATGTTGTGAAATTTTCTTTTTTTCAGTTGGAATTGGTTCGGGTTTCGGTTTGGAATCGATCGGAATCGCGAAACGGACGAAATAGAGTTAAAATGCTGTTTCTGTACAGGTAGCACGGACCATGCATCCCGTAGACAGAAACTTACACAATTTTTTTTTACTGGTAGCACGGATCGTGCGCCCCAGGGGCACGGACCATGCGTTGCTCTCGGGTTCAAAATGCTGTTTTGTCGTTTCGTCACTCCTTTTTGTTCCAAATCACTTCTAAACCTTTTCTCAACCAATTGGGATGATATTTACTTTATAAAAACCAGATTTTAACTTGTTCAAACTTGATTTTTCAGAAATGTTTTGGAACTTATCAATGTTTCGAAAAACCGAGTCTAGCCACGTGTGAGAACTTATGTTTTTCAAATCAAAACGGAACTTTATGTTCTACTTTTGTAAAGGATATGATATATAAATTATATCATATGTGATTGACGGCCCAATGCGGGTATTAAATAAGATTGACGGCCCAATGCGGGTGTGATATATAAATTATATCGAATTGAGGTGACGACCTCCAGATGTTAGCATACTAAGAGAGGGAAGTCATGAGCCCTTATCTTAGGCCCCCTGAGGTTTATTATTACTTTGCCTTTAAGAGTTGTACACTTATCGGCCAGATGTTGGGGTTCACTCAAGCTTCCTTGGGTTGTTGGTGATGTGCTAGAACTAATAAAGTTTTATTGTAATTCTTTTATTGAATTGCCAGATGTTTTTGCAATTCATTTATAGAATTGCCAGATGATTTTATAATTCATATTGAATTATCAGTTAAAGAGGAACATTGTATTTAAACCGTGAGCGTAATTAGGGGTCACGGTAAAATTCACTGAGATGTGTTATCTCACCCTATCAATTGTTGTTATTTTTACAGAGAAACAGGGAAGAAGAAATCAAAACGGCACGATTAGATGGCATGTTCTTGATGATGTTGAAGACTTGTTGTCTTCATTCTGTTTAAGTTTCCCTGTTACTTTATGTCATGGTTATGTAACTTATATTTATTATGAGTTGTATAAACCTTTTCCCGCTTCTCTGCTTTTGCAGGTGGATTTGATTGTATTACCATCGAAAAATTTAGTATGTTCAATACCTTAACAGAGATTATGTCCTCTGATGTGTTTAAGTTGTGCATTCTAGTATATCTACATGTTAGAAATATTGGAGTGTTACGCTATGTTAATTACCCTAATAAAGGGAACGTAAGAAGATTTACGATATAAAATAGTTACCAATATTTTATTTATATTTTTCGGTACAAGTTGTGAGAACGAAACAAAAAGAAAAAAGAAACCAGCTACAAGCCTACAAGGATATGATCCATCGTCGGAGGAGCTTGATTGGAGATCGTCCACGATGAATTCGAGCTGGCACCAATATTTTATATATTTGAGATCAAAGAAATAAAATGCAAATTGTAAGAACATATTCTTATCATCCATTTGAATGTACAAAATTAAGAGAAATTGAGTCTTAAACAATATTTTCTTTTTCAAAAAAGAATAAAAAGAGTGACGTGTCTAAACTTTTATGCATCCTAGTTATGGTTGGATAAAACCAAAAGACACATGCTTATCCCACCCCCCTTTTCATCACACACCGCTATCCCTGTGAAATCTCAAAAATATACTTAATGAATAAAAATGTTCTCAGCGCATTCTTTTTTTCCTCTGGGATTTCATGAGTTCGGTGACAATATACCGAACTTGGTATGGTTGATTGGTGCAGTGGCTTGTGTCTTGGCACACACCCCCATTAACCGGTACGGTAGCCTAGTGTTGTACCTTAGTGGGAATTGAATTGATTTATTTCTAATCCTGCACGGATTTTGGGAATTGAATTGATATATTATGATTTTTCATTGATATATGAATTGACATATGAACTAAATTGATATATTCTGATTTTTTAATACAAGATTTTTAATCCTATTGTTCACTGATATATGAATTGATGATACTTTGGGGTGTTTGGTACTTTTGGGCCGAACCTGTTCAGTACTTTGGTACCGTACTTGTCAAAACACACAGTGTAGAGAGATTTGGGAGTAAAATTTGAATATATGAGATTTGGGGGTGTGTGGGAAGTAGAGGGGTGTGGGATAAAAACCAAAAACGTTTAAGCTGGGATCCATGATCCATGATCCATGATCCATGAGTAAATATTTTGTTTTTTCGTTTGAAGGGCACGTTCGTCATTCGACTCGAGAGTGATTAAGATAAACCCCATGAAGAAAGAAAATCAAATCCAGCTAACGAGTCGGAGCTAGGTTAAGATTGGTGGCTGGCGGTAGTGTTCTTCTGTTCAAGAGTTGAAGATAGATAGAGAGAAATTTCAGAGCGAGCTTCAAGTTACAATGGCGGGTAAAGGGCTTTCGAACACGTTGAAGAACTTGAAGGTAAAACAACGAAACCTAACAGCTCCTCTTCGTCGTTATTATTGAATTTCAATTGGTTGAATTTTTGATTCACGATTGGCAGTACAAATCCGTGGAATTAATTCCTTGTTTTGTTTTGATATTTGACAGTTCATGCAAAGGGGTTCCCTGCGAGAGGAGAAAACAAAGAAAGAAGAAGAGGTCAAACCTGATATTATTTTTGGTTCAACCTCTACGGTCATCAGAAAATGGTATTTTTCTTTGCTTAATTCGAATAGTACGCACTGTTTTTAATTTTGACTGCTCATTGGCCCTAAATTACGGCTCTGCATGTCCATCTCGGTTTTCTACTGACCTTGTTTTTGATTCATCTTCTCTAACTTGTCATATGAAAATTTGTGTCTGTTTAGTCTATAGTGAAATTTTATCTCCCTTAGCCATTTACCTAGTTGTTGTTTTGGTTCTCTATTAATAATTAATAACATGGGCTTTTTAGTAAACTAATTAATGTTTCTGAAAGTTGAGATTCCTCCTAGCAATCATTTACTATACACTTCATGTTGAAGACGTATCTAGTGTCGTGTCGTACGTTGATACCCACACCGACAATTCAATTACTTCCATTTTTCAAATTATTATCGTGTCTATATGTCTGTGTCATTATCATGTTCAGTGCCGGTGCCTGTGCTTCATTGATCATGTATAATGCATGGGTATCGGATTTTACTTTTAATCTAGCACCTCAAAGTTCATACTTTGAAAACTTCTGCTGTATTTTGTTTATGATCGTCTTAAAAATGCCGTTTCTCTTGATTGTTGCTGCCAACCATTAGTGTGGTTGTCTTCGGTTAGCAATTAAATTTTTAGTTTTAATGTTAGCGTCTGATGTTTACTTCAACTACATGTAGTGTATAGCCCCGAAACTTTAACAAATCTTTATGTAGTGTATAGCCCCGAACTTTAACAAATCTTTGTGCATCTTACATTATAAAATAGCAAAAGTGAAACAAAACAATGTCTAGTTGTCCACTAAAATTTGACAACTCTAGTCTAGTATACTTTTGCCTCTTTGCAACTACTTTCTTCACCTGTTGATTTGGTTTCTATCTTATTCATTTATCCATTATAAATTCCTGGCTTTCTACATATGTGGAGTTGTCTACTAAAATTTGACAACCCTAGTATACTATTGCCTCTTTGCAACTACTTTCTTCACCTGTTGATTTGTTTTCTATCTTATTCATTTATCTATTGTTAATTCCTGGCTTTCTACATATATGTAGTGTGGTCATAATGGAAGGTGATCCCCATCCTGGTGCCCTTAAAGGTCGTATGTCATTTCAAAGTTTTAACCCATCTGTTGATGTGAGTTTGAAGATCAAGAATTTCAAATCCTTTTTCCTATACTCCTAGTCAGTCTCCTTCTTGTGTTCTTTTGATTTTGTTCTAATGCCAAAGCCTTACCTTTGTAGAAATTAAATGAGGAAGAAGCAAGACTTTGCCAGTCTGCAGCTGAAACCACTATTTCTAGAAATCAAAATGCAAGTGTCTCTACTAGGTAGGTTTCTTGTCAGAAGGTTCTCTGATTTTGGTACTTGTTTCTAATATGCTTTATGGTTTCAGCTTCCAATTTCAGACAACTATTGAAAATAATTCCGCAGATCATACTCAGAGTTGAATTTATTTTTTGTTCTTTTAGAAAAAATAGCTCTACAGTAGAAAGAACGGAATGCGGCAACGGGAAAGAAAAAAGTTGTGAGGTCAACGGCAATGTTAAGAGAAAACAGTCTGAAGTAAATAATGAAGCACAATATCCTAACAAATCACCCAAGAATGAGCAAGGTGATAAACCATCATCGCAGCACAATAGTTTGGGCTCTTTCAAAAAACCAGCTGGTGATAAGCTAGACTGGAACGTTCTTAGACCATCTAGTGTCAAACAGAATAGATGAGTTTATTGTTTGTTTGATTCCTACACAGATTAGGCTTTGGGCTTTTATATCTATAGTTGTGGTTCTATTAGGTTGGCTTTAACATTGGATGTGACTCCGCTAAAGTCAGGGGTGCACTTTAGAAGATAAAGTAACATTTTTTAAAATACATGTTTGAAACTGTAAAATCGCAATTGATAACTTTTCAATCAACTATTGTGATGTCACATTTTATCTTCTAATGGGTGCTCTTAATGTTAGAGGTGTCAAATCTTTATTTTTTTTGTTATATCCACCTCACAGTTTGATTCTTAAGATCCAGAGTTTACCTTATTTAGTTTGAATACTTTAAGACCAAAGGGCCAAAAGCCTTCTTGTCAGTGTTATTTTGTATCATTACGATGTATTCATGAGATTGTTGGCTTTTAGAAATTTGCTTTTAGCTATTAAAAGTATTGGATATTAAAAATGTAATGTGGTTAAAAGAGTCCAAATGTTATTGTAGAAACTTTCAGGATCAATGAGTGGACCATGCAAACTAGAGATGTTTTTTCTCGGGTAAGGGAAGAGATTACTCGATCCATTTCCGTATTGCTCATGATATATATATATATATATATATATATATATATATATATATATATAATTCGAGCACCTATTTCAAATGCATATCCCATTTTTGTCTAGAAGGGATATGAAAATTCGCGAGAAGCTACTGGCAGTATTGTATGTGCCAATTGCTATTTAGCTAATAATCCCGTAGATATTGAGTTTCCACAAGCGGTACTTCTCGATACTGTATTTGAGCAATTGTTCGAATTCCTTATGATATGCAAGTGAAACAAGTTCTTGGTAATGGTAAAAAGGGGCTTTGAATGTAGGGTTTGTTCTTATTTTACTTGAAGGTTTTGAATTGGCACTTCCTGATCGTATTTTGCCTGAAATTAAAGAATAGGTTATCTGTCTTTTCAAAGCTGTCGTCCCACAAAAAAATATTCTTGTTTTAGGCCCTCTTCCTAGTCAGAAATATAGTGAAATTATCTTTGGCAACTCAGTTGGAATAAATGCTATTCCTGCCATTGAATTGTTTGCCAACCGAATGGTAGTTGAGGTACTACTTGTTAACCTTCTCACAAATATCACAATATGTCAATTATCAATTAATTTTGTTGAAGGCCCCAAACAAGCGAAAGAGGCATTGCAGTACTGTAGAACCGAGTAGCAGATTGCAATTTCTGAAAAGAAAAACATGGCACCCCAATGAAGGTATGCTTATCTGATAACTAACTAATAGCCAAATGTAGCTGTTGTTTTTTCTTTGATGCATTGCTATTTACTAGCATTTCCTAGTTTTTGTTTTCATTCTGGTGTCCCTTTTCTTATTTTACTTGTGTTTTTTCTGATGATCGGTAGTAAAATTTTCTTTCATAAAAAATGTGTCATGTTATACCTGCTAGGTGTGAATTGAGCATCAATATCTAAAATGTGAACTCAAATGGAGAAAGAGAAATAAAAAAGGAGAAGTTTATTGCATTTTTTCAACAAGCCTAGGATTCAATTGAACATCAACATCTGTATAAACTTAAATGGGGAAAGAAAAATTGAAAAGGAGAAATTTATTGCATTTTTTAACATGCCTAAGAGTGGATTACATATTACAAGGCACCTTTTGGACACTGCTTAAGTAGGAACCCAGAAAGAAAAAGCATTCAAAATACGTCCTTTGCATCTATGCAAAACCCACTTGCCATCCTCATCGGCTACAAAATCTTTATGGCATTCCCTCCCTATTAGTTTGACTTCATTGATTAACTCAGAATCCAACCGGAGTTGCTTGAGCCCAGTTCTCTGGTTCCTGATCTGCCTCTGCTTGTAGGTCTCCGGCCTTTCAACCCTCTCCGCCCCTTCACACGCTATAACATTGATGGCATCCCTTCCAAACAACTCTTTCTCAAGAACCAACCTCTGTGTGTCTTCACGAGGCACATTTGCCTCAAACATATCAAAAAATGATGAGAAGTGGTAAAGTGTATCCTTAAACCGAGTCAAGAAAGATATTGTACTACCATTGACAACCCTGTGGAAGAGATTTTTGGATTAATCTTTCTGATCTGGTGTACTGCCATTGACAACCCCATGGAAGAAGATTTTTGGATTAATCTTTCTGATCGGCATTAAGACAGCTTCTCTTGGACAATTAGCTGCTACAGTTTTAGTTAGATAAATTTCTTTTTCTGGTACAATTGGTGTCATTGCTGTTATTGATGATTTATATTTAGCTATGACTTTGAGCCTTGTACTTCCCATGAAAAATTTGATGCATGATAAAGCATTGGTCCATAATTTGGCTACTTGTGAGACACTGGCCCTGCCACTATTATAGACAGTGACATGATTGTGACACTCACTCTAACCATATGGCACACATGATAGTGATATCAACTACTTTGAATTTGGAGAGACGCTTACAGAAGTTCCTAGCTATAAGCTATTGTCTTTCAAAAATGTTTTGGTATGTGGGGAACTGGACCATGGGCATTAACTAATCCAACGATTAATATGTGCAAAGCTTTTGTTGTTATCGATGTTGGCATGGTTTGAAAATATCAATTGGCTTCTACATTCTGTGACTCGAATGCAAATAATTACAGCATTGACAAGCTCTCTGAGTTATTTCTTTGTATGCAAAAGAGGGATAGGGTAGCATATTCTGCAATGACTTATGGATGTCCGATTTATGGGAACTTAGCTGATGCAATCTAGTTGCACAAATGGTTAGCAAGGGAGTTGGCCTTAACCACACCTACATTGGGTCTGTCATTGTGCATCTTGCTGCTGCTCCTATTGACTCTTCATTATAACCAGATCTATTGTTATACAGTTTTTGCTGCATTAGTGAAATTACAGTATACCAAATACTCGAACAAACTTATTGTTACCAATGTTGTGATGATTTTACTGCTTGGATTTTCGGCACGATGTTTATAGCTTAATGTGATTAGTGCTATACTTATAGTTCTTAGAGTGCACTTTATTGAGTCGTTAAGTGAAACTGTTGAACTAGGTAAACATGTATATACTCCAAGTTTTAAAATAGCATAACCCAAGTGCACAACACTTAAGTTTAATATAAATAATATAAGTTTATAATCATGAGTACAAAATACAATTAGACATAGCTCGATTATTAGAATTAACTCCAATGTTTAAGTTTTAATATAACCATTGAGGAGAGAAGGAAAGGAAAGGAAAGTAAAGATAGCCAAGGTTTATAGGAGTAGAAGTTGCAACAGAATTGAATCTACGTACGTACCAACAGAAGAAGTGTCATTAAAAATAGTCACAGGCCTAGATAATAAGGTCAATTCCTTAATTTCATGTGCTAGTTGGCGAATCTGAAGTTAAATACACATTTACATCACGCGTTATACAATAAGTTTTGTGTAAAGAAGTAACTTTACAAATCGACAACAAGTATTATAAATTGATGAACTGAACCAGAAATAGTTTATTTAAGTATTATATATTCTAATTTGGAAGTATTTGTAGTTTGATATTATGTATCATTTACTTATACTTCTTTGTTTTTTGTTGGTAGAAGTTTTTAATCAAAAAGGTTGCTTATGGAGTTATGATCAACCCCATTATCTGCGCCATGTTATTGGTTACATATAATAGTTTATACATATTTTGTCATATTTTATTGATTAAATAAACTTAAATCACTAAATTAAACTTGTTCTTTTATTTCATTTTACATTTATTAGCTATTTCAATCGCTAATTTTACCAAACACTTCATTCGTCATGAGCTAGCTTATCTGCTATTTGCTATCCACTATAAGCTATCAATTAATCCGCTATCCGCTAGTTTATTTGCTATCCACTATTTTTTGTCAAACAGAGTCTTAATACATCTAATTAGATGAAAATATAAGAATTAAAGGGAAGGGGAAGATTAATTGAGTCAACATCAAGCTCTCAATCGTCATACCAAAGTCAATCTCCTACAGTATCAAAAAATAAAATTTAGTAATTCGTCTAACCAAAAATATAACCCTTAATTTTAGGTAGAAATGGAATGACATTAATTATGAGTGTAGGAAATCATGTACTCCATATACCAATAATTATGACTTTGCCAACCTCTACCACGTTGGTACAGTTAAGGTTTGACTTTCACCATATTAAAACTCCAAATTAAGAAAGGAAAAGCCAAGAAAATTATCTTAGACTTCCGGTTCTTGATTACTAATTTACTATTAACAGTATCAAAACCAAATGAAGGGCCACTCTAATGAAAAGAGCTCCGTTATTACTACTACTGACAGTATGAATAGGAAATGATTAAATGAAGAGTCAACAAAATTACCTTAGTTAAATAGAAGCCTTGAAGGTGATTAATAGTGTAGTTGGTAATCTACAGTCACCGATTCATTCATGTGAAATGGTCAAACATTTAGACCAAGATGACCAATACAGTTATGAAGCCAATAGAACAGTAACTGAGAAGAAAGTACAGAAAGAGAAATAGAGAAAACAATTCTTTCTACTATCACAATGCATACCCTGCTCGCCTGGTGGTACTGCTAACAGCTCTTTTTCTCTCACTCTTCACATCTGAATTCGTTGTATCACTTCAACAAAAGGAGGAAAAGATAATATCACTGTCAAGCTCTCAAAATACATAAATATTCGAATCCATTACAACTGCAGCATGTCGATGCCTATTCAACATAAAATTTCTAAACTTAAATTGTAAACATGATATTGTCAAATCAATCAAGAGAAAATTATGTTACAGATTCACCACAAATATTACATGATTTGTTTCTATGTTTTTTCAATTTATTCATAATCGAATTTTACAAAAATGGATAAGCTATTGGGAGCAAACGTGGAAAGAAAAGAAGAGTAATCACATATATGCCAACAAATTTACATTAGAAATTTGCAATTTCACAAATACTCCAAGACTTTTCCTATGGGGTTTCAGAAACAAAGAAAACAATCTATTTGATTCGGTTACAGGCATGTGCAAATGCAATAGTACCATCCTCTTAAACAACATATGTTACCATGTTACCATATGTTACCATGTTTGTTTTTATGTGTAACAACATCAGAATGAAAACTGAAGAGAGGGAACCAAACAGGAGACCACATCTATGAATTACAACAGCTATGCGGAAATGCAATATATAGTACCATCCTCTTAAACAAAGTTTGTTTTAATATGTGTAGTCACTATCTCCTTGTACGATCATCTCTTACAATGTTTGTCTTCATGTGTAACAACATCATAATAAAAACAAAAAAGAGAGAACCAAATAGGACCACATCTATGAATTACAACGGCTACAAGCGCACAACAAGTAACCAGGCCTGTCTATAATAACTGAGCTAGAGAGGGAGGAAACATGAACACACACAAATTTCATTTCATTTTACTATAACACAAGGTTCACCGCCCCTCTAAACCCTCTCTAGCTTTTAACCCCCATAACAACAAAACCTAAAACACCTCAATATCCCTCCTCATTTTAAGAAGCGAGTAAAATACATACAGAGAAAAGAAAACAAAGTGAGGGAAAAAATAAGAAAGAGAGAGACCTTCCTTCACCCACGACCACAGCCATCCTGACGCGTGTGTTCTCCCGCTTTCGCTTTTCATCTCATCCATCTCCGATATCTGGTAACACCTCTCTCTAAATGCTTTAGTCTCCTCTTCTTGCTGTTGTTGTTTCCTTGTTGCAAGCGTGATTCCCCTTTCCTATTTTCTTTCGGTTTTAATTTATGGTTTTTCATTTCTTTTTTCTCCCTAACCCATACACTTCCCAGTCATGACAAAACAACATAAAAAAATTATTTTCTCGGAGTGATATTTTATGCTTCCACAACACTCACTCAATCACTTGAATGACATTTAAATATTTTATGCTTATATTTTGACAAAAGAATATGATGGTTTCTCAAGATAAAAAAAATATGAAGCTTCAAAAGAATATGATGTTTCAAAAATAAAAACAATTATTATTTGTTTTATTCAAAGAAGTAATCCTTTTTGTTTTCATGATGTAAGGAGATTCAAGTGGCTTGATTGGCGATGAGATACCTAATTTAAATATTCACTTTCATTGAGGCAAGATTCAAGTGGACTTGATAGGTATGCATGTTAACATCATTTGTTCTTCAAAAAATGAAGATAATACAACAAAATAAAATCAAATTTAGAGACATTAAAGTACTCAAATCAATCTATTACGGAAAACATTGACGAATGGGCAGAAAAAGTAAAACAAAGTGATTTCTTTATTCAACTCCTTTGCGTTTTTGTACTTGACCACGTTATTCTGGGATGGGATCCGGAGAATTGTTCGAATACCCAACTGTTTCTTCCACATAAAACTTGTAACATTGTTATTTTTAAGCCTCTTTTGGAAAACCTTATGGGCTAAGCTTGGTACTAAGCTTCTATTCTCTACTACTTGCCACCCCAAACAGATGACCAAACAGAAATTGTCAATAAGACCTTAGGTGCTTAGGACCATTTAAATTCTAATTTGAGTGCATGGGAGGAATATAGAGAATATTTTTATTTCTAAGAAATACATGGAATATATCATGAACCTTAAACCTTCTATCAACATTGCGCTAAAAAGAAGAAGTTTTGAGAATTGAGCCAGAGTTGGAGTGAAGAAATCTTCTGCACTACATTTTTTAGTACATCAATTATGATTGAGTATCTAGTTTAATTCTATTTATCCCAACTGGATATGGAGGATCTAATGACATTGCCTAGAAATGGTGTGGATCCACATCCACCATCATGGTTAATCAGTTTGTGCAACTTTCTGGAAGAGAGCCCGAAAGATGAAGGTAGCGATGTTATAACCCGTTATAACACAGAGGTAACCAAGATATGCTTACTTACCTTGGTAACTTGGCGACTATGATGCGTCAGTTCTTCATGGATGCAACCTGTTTTAAAAGAATCCACTTTGAAGGTTCTTCATTGAGGATCTACCTTTATTAGTTTAATTCTATTTATCCCAACATGTATGACATACATTGAAAAGCTTATTGTGTTATTTTGTATTCTTTTAATCATAATGTGAACTTTATATATCTGATATTTATCATAGTAGTTTCCTTTGAAATTTTCTTTCTATTTTGTTTATAGATAGTTTCCCAACACTGAAATAGTGTTTACTATGAAATTGTTTCGTAGATCTGTTCTTTAATTTTTGTTAAATGTGTTCATCCCTCCATTTATGTATGTATAATTTCCTATTTATATTTGTGGCTTTACCAAATGTCTTGCCTACTAAAGATTTTGAATGTCATTTTTGAAAACATTCAACATCATTTGTTTAAACAACCGATTTGAAGTGTCTATTTTTTTAACAAAAAGTAATTTTAAATATTAATTGACCACCGGTTTATAAAATTATTTCCAAACAATTATTTCCAAGCAGTGGCTTATAATATATTTATAACAATACTTCAAATTCCTATTTAAGTTAATATCTTACAATACAATTTAGAATTTTAAAAATTCTACAAATTTCTTACATAAAATTCTACAAATATTATCGCACAATTTAAACTAGCAAATCTTTTTTTTAGACGAAGTGTTTGCTTGCGAATTGTTGTACCATTTAGCTTCTGCAACGCCTCTTGAGCACTATTTCTAGAGAGGTTGTTTATAATAATTAGTGAACACATCGAGAGTAGAAGCCATGTTATCTCTGAATATGCTAAGATTTGACTAAGACGGTGGATTTTAGCCGTTGGTAAATTGGAGGAAACCACATCCTTGTATTTGATCATAATCACGGGTTGTATTTGAGTAGGAAAAGCTAACTCCACGGGAGATTCCAGAAATAACATGTTGGAGCACTAGTAGTGGCTCAACCAACTAACAAGGCCAATGACCTAGCTAATATAATACATAAGATAATTATGATAAATATTTCTATTGCTGGATCACATCACAAGAAAGGTAATTGCTTGCCGGGGGATCAAGCAAACTAGAAATAAACAAACTTGCTCCCAAGTGAAAGTTTATTGACTTCTTGGGCGCAAAATCAAAATCAATAAGACAAGAAGTTAAACCAATATACCGTTTCAATTTTTATACACTTGACTTGAGTCCATATATACTTTAATATATTAGCTTTGCTATTTGTATGATAAAGCACACAAAGCAGAAGCAAAAAACTAGAAGTTAAACTTAATTTTCTTTATGTATTAGTTTAATGTCTTCTTTTAAAAACAAATTTATTAAGTCTTTGTAGGGGAACCACAATGATTTGAACTGATGCTACTTTAGGAGGTAGCACCAATCCTTTGTCATCGCCATGAACCATCACGATCAATCCTATCTGTAAAAAAAAAACAGAAATAAATATGCAATTATATGCAGAGGAATCCTCCAATATTGCATGTATAATGAAGAAATTAAAGCTTAAGTTCTAGTACTACAGGCCCATGAATTTTGCCTGACCATTGCATCTCTCCCTTTTCATTTTCAAAGTTTATCTCAAACATTTTAGCAAATTGTTCATAAAGCACGAGGGAAGGTAGTGACACATTCATTTAAAATATATAAACGAAGGAAATTGTTCAAAATTGCCGTCAATTTCCACATTTAACATCGGTTGTTCAAACAACCAATGTTAACACAGATTCAAATTATAAAACATATAAACACTTTGTTTACTAGTATTGAGAATTCGTGCAACACAAGGGAAGAAATTCGTGGAATGAATATACATTTATGAAATTAATGAGAAGAGTTTCTATAAACTTTGAAAAGCGCCGAAATATAATACTCCATAATATGTCAAAACTCTTATTCAACCACATTACAAAATTGAACTTAATGTGTTTAAACTCAACCACATAGTTCTGATTCAAAATTTAGAAAACAGCATGTAATTGCTCCATCATGATAGCCTTGAATTCAATGCAATTGATCAAGAACCTCATCAGCATTGAACATGAACATGAACATGCATGCACCCGTACTAATGGTTTCTATACATAATGAGCACAAACAATTATGCTTACAAGGCCAATTATGCTTAATGAAATGAATATTTTAATTAACTATAAAAAATAAAGAGGATATAAACAAAAATTTTAAAAGATAAAAGACGAAAATGAATATTTTAAAAAAGGTAAAAGACGAAGTGCGCCAGCAACAGCACCATCCTCCTGTGCTCTCGGGCCAGCAGCTGCCACGGGTATTGAGGTGGGTCCGGCCAGCAACAGGAGCTTTAAAATGTAACGTCGATGCGGCAATTTTTGCGAAAGACAACAAATATGGTATTGGTTTGTGTATTCGAACGTCCACAGGTGATTTCTATAGAGGCAAAACTATGTGGTTCCATGGAGTCCCAACACCGCAAGAAGCGGAGGCAATTGGTCTTAAGGAAGCATTGGCTTGGTTGGAAGCTTTGGGGCTATCTTCTGTTTCCATTGAACTGGACTGTGCTCCAGTTGTAAATGGCTTGAAGGTAGAGCCTTTGCCGAATACCGAGCTTGGTACTATTTTATTGTATTGTCGTAATAGATTACGTCTTTTTCCTAGCTTTGAGGTTAGCTATATTCGGAGACAAGCTAATCTTGTTGCTCATACGTTAGCACGGGCATCAAGATTGTTTGCTAGTTCCCACGTTTTTGATTTCATTCCAACCTGTATTGAAACAATTCTGTTTAATGAAATGAATTAAGTTTGTTCTTGTCAAAAAAAAAAGGTAAAAGACGCGAACGAATATTTTATAAAAGATAAATGACGAAAACCCTAATTATCCATGTCACTCTATTCACATAAGCCCTAATTAATTGCCACTTAACAGAAGAACCATTTTAGAAGAACCATTTTAATTAACTATGAAATATAGTAGACATCATAGGCGGACCCACGCAGACTTCAAGGGAGTCACTTGAACCCTTGAATAAAAGAAAATTCCACTTCCTACCTTATAAAAATAATATTTTGAACCCTCTAAAATATTAGTTTTGCTCCTAGACCCCTAACTTTGCACCACTTTCACAACACGTTACCTTCCCTTCTCTCTCACAGAGACTCACGACGCACAGAAAAAAACTCTTCTCGCCACCGCCCTCTTCTCGACATAGGCCACCACCGGCCTCTTCTTGCCGCCTTCCCGGCACTCGAGATTGGTGCTCCGCTCCAGCCTCCACGCGATTTGTTCTCTGCTTAGCTCCGCCTCCGCCCCCCGCTCTTACTCCGCGATCGGTGCACCACGCCTCCACTTCAATCGATTCTTCTGGTTAGTGACAGAAATTGATTGTTCTTTCAATTTGTTGCAAAAAAAAAAAAACCTAAATCTGCTCTCTGTTGCTTCGCTTGCTGTGCGCTAATTTACCCTTATTGCTTCTCTAATTTGTTCTTCCCTAATTTACCCTAATTGCTTCTCTACTTGCTTCTGCTTCCCTAATTTTTGTATTTGCTTGCCTCTACTACCATAAATGCTTGAATCTGCGATTTCTCTGCTCGCTCTATTGAAGTATCGTTTTATCTAAACTCTTCTGAATCTGAAATTAAGAATCTGATAAACAAAGAAGGTGTTCAATTTATGGACTCATTGTTTCATGTGTTGAGGCTTGGAAACTATCAATCTAGAGCCTATATATCAATGCTAACAGCATTTGAAGTAGGTGATCCAATCCAAATGATATTGTGTCTAAGAAAATTTTGAGGATTTCTCATTCTGCTGGTGATAGAGGGGTTAGAATTTTGGCTTCTATTTGTAGGAGGTATTCAGCGAATTCTAGAGTTCTTCATGAAATGTTTTGGGGCTGTGTCTATGTTATGTTTAGTGCTTCAAGTTGATAATATTTTCAAGACAGAGGAGAGAGCTAAGGAGATACTCACTCTGCTGTTTGGAAGAATCCTCCTTGTGTTCCTGTACCTTTGTTATCTTCCTATCCTTGATCTAGTTGGGTCACAATTCATTGAGTTTTTTTGTATACATGGTGTCAATTTTTTGATTTATGAGAATGAATTTTCATAGTTATGAAGGGAAACAATTCTTCATATCAATGTGTGTAAAACAACATCATACTGATGTAAACTGCAATGAAGCTTTTTTTGGATTGCTATGATTTATAATTTTGATGTTCATTTATCTGACCAATATGGAAAGTAGCTGGGTAGATTCACATATCACTGAAAATGGGAGTTATTTTTTGGTGATGAATGATTTATATATTAAAATTTCAGTTTTATTTATATCGTAGTGATGCATGATTTAAATTTTTTAAAAAAAAAAATTGACCCCCCCGACTTGGGGTCCTAGATCTGCCGTTGGAAGACATAAATGAATATTTTAAAAGATAAAATACGAAAACGAAATTGAATTGTGACACATTTTAAATTTCTTTTCTAGACTGAAATTCATTTAGAAGCTAGTTTGGTACTTAGTGAAAAGATGACCTTTGTAGATATGTATTGTTTAGAAGATAGGGTTTTGTTCTTTAAAGAACGTGTTTAACTTATTTAGTTTAGAAAATAGTTAGTGAGAAAACAGTAAAGAAAGCATGTAAAGAAGACACAAAGATTTATAGTGGTTCACCCAAACCAAGGGCTACGTCCACTCCTCACACCCAGTGAGATTTTCCACTATTTCACAAATTGACTTTTGATTTGATAAGGGCTTTGATATTGTCTGCATATTTTAATGAAACTTTAAGAATTCATTCTAGATCAATTTGGTTTTTAGAAAAGATCTATGTAATTACTGAAATACTGTTCTGGTTGCTCTCTGTAATTATATGAATTTTGCAAGATCTTTCAATGATCCGACAGTTTATGATTTTCACTCCCCTCCACTCCACCTATCCTAGGTAGGATCTTTATTTTGACAATCTTGCCTGTAACTCTAATATTTTCATGCAATATGAAGTACTAATAATGATACTTTCATTAATTTGCTACTTGTACCATTCAATCATCAATATGTTGATGTAGGATAATATTTAATATATTGTATATGCAGAATACTAGCCACTAGGACGGTCGAATATCTTCCCCAGGACCATTGTTTGCTGTGCATTCCTGTTAAATTAGCTTGAGATGACGCCTCAAGAGACAAATACATGCATGGAACTTGCAATACAGCAGGTAATGTTTCTCGGACCACTTTATTTGCATCATTCTTTTCTGCATGCATGCATGCATGCATCAGGTTACATTGTGCTTTTTTCTGAAAAATTTGCTGATAAATGTTTCAAAAATTAAAGTATATTATCGCTGCTTCTGTGGGTTACTTGACTTTTGGTATTTGTAGCTATAATCTCTTTCTGCCAAATGTTGGTTCTGTTTTCCTTATAAGGACCACGTAGTCTTGATTCGAATAAGCATTCTTGAAGTTGTTATTTTGTAGAGTTGAACACTCCTTTTACTTTATGTTATTGCTCTATTTTATGTGACAGGCAAAATTAGCTTTGGACGCCCTTGAAGTGCCTGTTGGGTAAACTAGCTACGTGTCTAATTTCACAATGCTTTAATGCTATTGGAAGCACAAATTGTCATTGATTACAGTTTTTAGGTTAGGATTAAAAAGTATTAGGAGGCAAGTGTGATCGCCAGATCCACATTGATAACTTATGCTAGAGCCTAGATGTATGTATCAAGTTCATTTCATTGAAATGCAGTCTATGAAAGTTAGGCTTTCTGTTTGATGGTTTATATCAGAAAATATTTTAGCATTTACGGAAGTAATGGTTGAAGAAGGAAGAGGGTGATACTGAATTACTGATATAATGTTAGAGAGGATAGCTTTGTCCTCCTTGTATAATAAATATGTCTAAAGAAATGCACTACAGTCTACCGAGTATAGGCTAAATTGATTTTGAACTTTTAGTGCTATGATGCCATTATGCATTAAATCATGGTTAAAAATAAGTATTAAGATGCAAAACTTTTATTGGATTTGGGACTTGTGACAAGACTCCTATTCAACAATATTTAGGATCTGTATGTGAAGTCAGAGTGATAGGACCATTAAGGTATACAAGAGAAGGAGCAAGAGGTGTGGAGTAAGAGATAAAATAGCAAGAGAGAGAATTGAAAAATAAACAACTGCTGAGACAGGTTAGGAGCGGATGCTCAGGTGGAATGATAAGAAATGTGTGATGAATGTGAGTCAGGGAGAGAATATATAAAAAAGGTAGAGTTAGGCACTCAAATTTGCCCAAGGCTAGTTATGTTCTATTCCTTCTCTTTCCCCTTTACTGTTTGGTATCTTATCAGAGATTAGTTTGTTTAATTTTAGGTACCTTGCTTTGTCCATTAATATGAAAATACACATGTAAACAAGGGGCATTCGACATTTGCTTGTAATTCCAGATGTTAATTGTGTCAAACTGGTTGAAGTAAATATTTGTTCCATCATCATCTTTGTTTTATACTGCAATGAATAGAATTAAAAAACCCTTTTTTTCCTGTCATTTCATTGGAGGATTACTATATTTACGTAAACTATAATATCTGTTGACAGCTGTGTAATTGTTGAGGATGGAAAAGTTATAGCCTCAGGCAGGAATCGAACTACCGAGACACGAAATGTAATATTAATGACCACTTTTCTGTTTTCATACGGTTATCTTCTACACTTGGTTTTATATTGAGTAGCTCCCCTTGATATCAATTTGAAGTTGAGAACCGTGGATTACTTTTGAACTTTATGCCTCTATACTAAGCCTTCATTTATGAAATCTGGGTTCTGTAAGGTTAATGCTTTAGGATATAGACATTAACATACATATTTTTCATGGCAAAAATTGGAACTAAATTGCAAGTAAATTTTTTTAAATTATGTAGTATTATGAAATTAATGAAGTATTATATTTGATAGCATGTGAGAAATCTGAGTTTAAAAAAGTATTCAGCGGCTATGAACAAAACTTTTGTAAATGGTAACATGAGAAAGACAACTGATACTTAAAAATGAGAAACATGAAGTTTGGTTCATATCCTTCTGGATAAAATAGTCTAAATTTCTTGTTAGCTGAACCTTCCCCATTCAGATTTGATTTGTGCGGATGAAAAATTGAGGCTGAATGTAATAGTAATCCAAATGGATTGTTTTGCATAAGAAAGCCATGTAGTGAATGTTTAATCAACCCTAGGTTGGCCTTGAAAACCGTAAAATATGTCCAAATGATCACACAATTTCTTACTATTTGTTTCCCTTGGTCCTCGTTATAGATTGCCCGATATGTGGTCCTTAGTTAGGAACTTTTGTTAATGATATTGGCTGTGCATTCCATTTTACATCATAAAGAAAAAGTGTTTGACTAATCTAGTTTTCATTACCAAATATGTGGATAATGAGAAATTTTCATTCTTTTTCATAGAGCTCAGCATAATAGTTATAATCCATTTCAGCAAAGATTTATGAAATTCGCTAATCATGATTTTGTTTTGGCTTTTCTTCATTATTGCTGTTTTCATTTCTTAAATTTGGGTGTAGGCCCTAACTCATCCCCACAAAACGAGCTTGTAAGGTAAGGACTATCCAGCCTTATAAGGACTACTTAGGCAACATCTCTAGTCGATGAGGGATTTCAACACCCCCTCACGCTTAGGAATAGACATCGTGGATTGATACGGGTGGAATAACAAGGATTTCAACACTCATTATCCATAAATTTCTGATATCATTACGAAATCAAATTTTTACAGCCTACGAGTCATCATTACTAGATCAAATTTTTACAGGCTACAAGACATGCAGAAATGGAAGCTATAGATGTACTTCTAGAGCTGTGGCAGAAAAATGGACTTTCAATGGCTGAAGTTGCTGAAAAGTTCTCAAACTGCAGTCTTTATGTTACCTGTGAACCCTGCATAATGTGCGCATCTGCTTTATCAATCTTAGGTATGCTCCTTCAAATCTTCAACTGTTCATCTTTAGCAGGGTTTCACTTTATGTTGTCCTTTCTAATTCACTAATGTGTCGTCTCAGGTATAAAGGAAGTCTTTTATGGCTGTTCAAATGATAAATTTGGAGGTTGTGGATCAATACTACCATTACATTTAAGTAACACTGTCTCACTTAATAGGTACGCCCCTTAACTCAGCAACATGGCGCTAGTCTTCTCCTGATCCCTTTTTTTTTGTGGGTGCAAGATATTTTCTACTATTATGTTTTAAGTACAAATTTTGGTGCATCTCATGTACTCTCTAGTGGTTGTTTAATTGTTGTTCTTTCTTACATGTTTCCGCTAAATAGGCATTTCTTATTTTTCTCTTAATTAACATTGAATTTCCACCTGCAAGGGGTTTCAAATGTGCCGGAGGGATAATGGCATCAGAAGCTGTCCTTCTTCTAAGATCATTCTATGAACAAGGAAACCCAAATGGTAAGTTTCTTCACCACTTTTTTATTAGCATGCAGATCCTTCCAAAGCTTTAAGATTTTGTTGCCATGGGGTCCAAATATGCCATTTCTGCAATACTCCTACCCAGAGGCAGATTCAGGGGCGTTCCTTGTGTTCTCGGGACACCCAAACATCCTGCTTTAGTGGAAATGCACCCCATACATCCTGCCTTAGTGTTATTGAAGGAACCCCAACATCCTGCTTTAGTGTCATTGAAGGAACATCCTATTTTTTAACCCTGGATCCGCCACTGCTCCTACCAGATTAGGATATTGGGGGCAGAGACACTAGCAACTTTTTCATTTTTCTTTTCCGATTTCAGTCTAATATTATTATATCTAATTACTTTGCAGCTCCAAAACCCCACAGGCCTATTACAGCAGGCAATAAGTTGAATTTGTATATCACTCGCTAAGACCGTTTTGATTTTCCTTTTCTTTTTTGGGGTAAGTTTGATTATTTATGCTGCAAAGGCATATTTCTGTTCACCGTTGCTTATGCATGGGCACAAGTTGGTGTTTTTGATAAGTCAATTGTATGTATAATTTATAAACGTGATTGAAAAGATGAATAGAATGTTATCATTTGAAAAGGTGAATAGAATGTTATCATTTGATGTTCAAATTAATCTGGATTGACAGTTCAAATTAATCGCAAGGAATTGACGTTTTTCAATTTTGGTAAACATTGTGTGTTATATTTGGTGCAGGTGGAGTGAAAATTCCAATTGTATTGTATACACAACTCTTAATACCTAGCCGTCGTTTAAGGATAACCAATTAGTTTCCTCGTCCTCTATCTATGGTTTTGAAATCTGTTAATTATGAATATGCGTCGCAAACCTGTAATGACAAATTATAAAAGCGTTCATTAATTAGTTCAGTTATTGGATACTTAATTACAAGAGTTTTGACCCAATTATTATATATCTGATTGCTGTGAACAATTAAATTTCTTTTAACTTAGACGAAATGATAGATAAATCACTCACACTCTCCAATGGTTGCACCTGGGTTGGAACCTGAGAGCCGACGTCCCTATCTTGTGGAAAATTGCCATGTTTTTATTAAAAAGAATACAAAGGATTAAGGAGGGACATATACCAAAACCCTTACCAAAACATTTATTTAACCTATACAAAGGAATACCTAATCTATTCAAAAGATTTTGTTTGTTTTGAAAATTTATAGCCTAACAAAGCCTAAAACGTTGCGTAGTGCCTTCTCCATCTAGCCAAAAAAACATGTTGTTACGTAGGAAAAAATCCTAAAAACCAATTATTCGTGAAAATGGGTTGTTCAACCCTACCCAGTTGTGCTTTGTTGCAGAATCGTGCAAAACAGTTTTGATCGCGATTCCAACAATTCCAGCGCGATTCAGGGAGCGATTCGGTAACAAAACGAGTCCCCATGCGATTTGCATCGTTAGCCTCAGATTCTGACTTGTATCGTGATTCGAATCGTGCGATACTAACTACAACGCCAAAAATCAATATAATTATTTGCTTATAAAAAAAGAAGCACAAGCTGCTATTTGTTTAGGGTGTGTTTGGGAGTTTGAAGGGGATGACATGACAGGGGAGGACATAAGACTAATAGTGTTAATTATTTAGTGATGAAGAGAAAAATTATCCCCCAACCCCTACTAAACCCCTCTCCAACTTTATTTATTGAGCTCCTCCAAAACCCTCCAAATATGGCGGTTCAAAAAATATACTTGGAATCACTACCCCCCTCCCAAAAAAAACCCCAAACATATCCTTAGACTTTTTACCTTTCTTATTTATGATTAAACCGTAAGTTATTGAATTATTTTTTACTATTTAGAAGCATTAAAGTATTAAAAAAGTGAAGCTTTTCATATTTAAAAAAGTAGTATTTTGGTGCATGCAATTCAAGCCAGTTTGTCCGATATCTGATTGGTTTAGTTCGCATTTTGAAGAAAAATACAAAAAATTCGAACCAATCCAAATCATGTGATTGTGATTGGTTTGGACATCAGATTTTAGCAAATTCGATCTAAATTGACTTGTGAACACTCCTAACTACAAATTAATTAAAATAATTCATAACAATTCTCCATCACAAAATATAAGAGTGGGAGGAAAGAGAAAATAATTAAAACATTTTAAAAAATGATGAAAGAGAGTGAATTTAAACAAACAAAGCAGAAAAATGCTTATACTTAAGATAAGGAAATGAATAGTATTTTTTTAATATGTATCTCATTGGTTGTGACTAAAATTTCTTGTACAATTAAAATAAGGGGACACCAAGATTACCTAATTACATACCAGGATAAAAACAAAAAGGAAAACTAACCCAAACAAGTTGTTCCAGACTCTCTGAAGCAAAATTTACGATACAACTAGTTTTTTTGACACAAATAAACTCATATCATTTTACTTTCAATAATGTTAGTAATACTCACTTTTAAAAAGATGCTACAATTAAAAAGTGCTATTAACACTCACTTTTAATATTTTTTCATCAATATCTGCTTTATGATTGAGTAAAATAACTCAAACGTTATATTTACCTATTTATTGATCTTGAACATTCTTTTCAAGAAAAAAGATCTAGAGAAAAATGTTCGAAAATGATATATATGCTTATCCATTGTTTTCTTGTATTTACAAAATAATTTATTTATAGCATCCTTATCTTATTATATTAATATTATAATGGAAATCTAATATATTGGTATAGTAGGAGCAGGTGATCAAAATGTGAGTCGGCAAAGCAAAGCAAAGCAAATATATATGAATGAATATGGCAAATATAGCCTTTTACCTTTTTGTCTTTCTTATGTCATCCACATCTTCATTTCTTGGCCATTATTTACACACTTTGCTGACTCATCTGCCACCTGTCTCCACCCTAGCTTCACCCTTTTCACTTTTTCCAATATGCTATTGCTATTCGATTCGATTCCATTTATTATTATACTTTATATTTATATTATACTACTTGGAATAAAATAAACACTATTTTGATCTTCCCATGTTAATGCATCAAACGCGCGTGAAAGAGTTCGGATATGAAAAGAATAAACTTTTTTTCTTTTTAATGATCATATATGAAATGAATAAATAAACTTGTATCCACAAAAAAGGAATGAATATACTGTGGTAGTCGACATACATACTTTTTAATGTATTTTCTTATATAAAAAGTTTTAATACATTTTGTGGCTGGTATCTAAAAAAATAAATTAAAGAATGAAATAAAAAGAACATACTTATGTTAGGGTTTTTATATATTTTATCTGTATTTTTACTGTGAGTAATAAAAGACTTGATCTACGGTTATTCCTAAAATCTTAAGGTAATACGTTGGGGATGTAGTCTTTATTTTGTTTTTTTATAGGCGAAATTAGACTTCTCACACTTGAGATACCCAATATCCCCCTTTCAAATGTGAATTTAGGGATATAAGTGTGCGATATTTTATTGTAATATTGATTGTTATTGAGTCATGCACCCATGAGCTTTGATACCACATGTTGAAATTTTTATATATTTTATTTTTTATTGTGAGTATACGAGACTTTGACCACCTTTGTGCTAAAATCTTAAGGTAATAGGTTGTGGTTATAATTTATAATATAGTCTTTATTTTGTTTATTACTAAGCAACATGTAGGATTTCTCACATTGAGAAACCCAACCGTTTAGAACATTCTTTGATAGAATTATTAGTTCTTTTTTAATTAATATACATTGTTAAAGGTTTATATGTTTTGATAGCCATTTTTGTATTTTTATTTAAATGCATAATTCTAAAATTATTTTTTATTTTTAAATTTGATGTAAAAGTATAAAATTACTTAATGAATATCCACAATAAAATTATGAAAAAATCTTTGTTTTGGACTGGGTCACGAGGCCCATTCAGCAAGGCCCATATCCACTATTTGCAAGGCCCAATCTAACCTAGATATTTGAAGGGCTCAGATTAACTCACTCGATCCAACGACTAACAATGGGTACGCTTCCCTATAAATACCAACTCATATTGCCATAATTAGGTACACTCTCATTCCTTGCTAAATCACTCACCTACTCTCAATACTAACTTGGGCGTCGGAGTGGCTTCGCAGGTCCCCCTCCCGGGCGCTAGTTGACATCAAGCCATACCGCAAGAGACCACCGACGCAGTTAGCCCAGCACTGCTAGGTACAGAACATTGGCGACCACAGTGGGAGGTCTCTACCTTTCACACCATTCCTATACTTAGAAATTTTTCTCTTGCACTCTGTTTGCTGGTGTTTTTAGCAAACAATCACTAGTTTTATTAGAAGGTTTGTGAGATCAAACTAGAAAAATCTCAAAGCAATGCCTCTGAATTGCTTATGGTTTTTGTTGAAGAAAACGTAGAAAAAGGGGACGATTTGCAAATGATTAACAGAATTGAAAAGGAAAGAAGCAGTAAATGGTGCAGGAATTGTAAAGAAAAGAAGAACAAATTGCATTGAATCATAAAAATGGTACACGATCACATACAAGGATTCTTCCACTCGTTTTTCGCTCTGGCTTAGAAGTTAGAGTTTCAGGAATCGGGTGTGTATTGTGATTTTGTGACCCCTGTTTCTTCTCAGAAACAGTTATTTATACAAAGGGAAAAGGGGGGGAAATTCGAACTAAGTAACTGCCTAACAATTTGAAAATAAGTAACTGCTCCTACTTTCGGCCAAGTAACCGCTCTTACTTTCGACCGAAACCGCTCTGTCATGCTTCGACCAACTGCTAGTCTTCAACGCATAACTGCCCTGATTTCTGTCTGTCGAAAGCCTGTGTCGATTTTCCTCTCTCTTGCTTTTGCTTCCCTGGAAACTTGTCGAGTTTACCTTGCACACGACCATTTTCTTTGTCGAAACAATATGGTCTTTGTGAAATAAATATAAATCAAGCCATGTTGACCATCTTTAATGTAGCCTGTCGAAATTACAGGCTAACAAATTGCCCCCCAAAAATGTCTTTCTCGACTGAGCTTGAAGTGGAAGAAGAGAAAGAACATTTTTGAATTCTCCATCGAAATAGACTTTGCACTTGAGTAGAACAACTGTATACCTGATGTCGCCACTGTTAAGTGTTGTTTCCATATTCAAACCTTGAACTTGAACAGCTTGTAAATTCGGCCTTTGACTATGTTTTGGCAACTTAAATGCCATGTTTTTACGCTTTCTTTATATTTATTCCAGCGTTATTTTAACTTCTTGCAACGTTGGCTTATACTTTTTCAAGTATTTTCCATTTATACGCAAAATTCTTTCATCAGCGCCAATCTCTTCGACCTCATATGCGCCGTTTGAATAAACTTGTAAAATTTTAAATGGTCCTTCCCAACTTGGGGACCATTTACCAAAGACTCTATCTTTTTTATCCATAGGCAATAGGACCTTCCACACTAGATCACCTGAATTAAAGGCTTTAGACTTAACCTTTTTGTTATAAGTTTTAGCTACCCTCTCTTTCTGCCGAATAAGCGTATCTAAAGCTAATAACCTTTCTTCGTCTAAATCAACCAATTCATCAAGCATCATATTCCAATAATAATCAGAGGGAATCTCCCACTGTCTTTGAATTCTTGTTGATTGTAGACAAATTTCAACAGGCAACACTGCATCGTGTCCAAATGTTAGCCTATAAGGAGTAGTGTTGATAGATTCTTTGGGTGAATTTCGACAAGCCCATAATGCTTGATCAAGGGTATTATGCCAATTTTTGGGTTTCTTCCCAACATGCTTTTTAATTAAATTAATAATAACTTTATTGGCAGCTTCTACTTGGCCATTGGCTTGCGCATAATATGGTGTCGAAGTTAATAACTTAAAACCAATTTCGGAAGCAAACTCTACCATTTTTCTACCAGTGAAAACTGATCCCTGATCTGTAGTAATGGTTTCTGGAATTCCAAACCTATAAATGATATGATTTTGAATAAACCTTATTACTGCTTCCTGATCAACATTGGCTAAAGGTATAGCTTCAACCCATTTGGTGAAGTAATCAATTCCCACAAGGATATATCTATGGCCCTTCGACGAAGTTGGCTTTATCTCTCCAATCACATCTAGAGCCCAACCTCTAAATGGCCAAGGTTTGACTATGGCATGCAATTCATTTGCAGGTACATGTTGTATCCCAGCATGCTTTTGACACTCTTGGCATCCCTTAGCAAATTCTATGCAATCTTTCAGCATAGTTGGCCAATACATTCCTTGTCGAAATAATAACCACTTCATTTTCTGGCCTACTTGGTGTGAACCACACGCTCCACTATGTGTATTGGAAACTGCTAAATATGCCTCATTTTCACTAAGACATTTTAATAGTACTCCTTCAGGAGTCTTTTTAAACAATTCGTTTCCAATTATCACATAGCTCAAAGCTCTGTATTTTACCTTTTTATTGGTATTTCTTGTGGGATTTTGCAAATATTCCGCAATAGGCCTTCGCCAATCATTATTGGTCATATTGTCAAGAGCAAGAATTTCTGCTAAGTCAAAGTCACCAAAAAATTGACGTTTTTCGACAACGGCTAGTTCCTCGTTTGCATTTGTATCTGTTGCCCCCCCAGTTGTTGGTGTTGACAATAGTGACGAAGAATAGTCATTAGAAATGATTTTATCCTTTATTTCAATTAACTCTTCCAGGCTTTGTTTTGAAACTTTATAGCCTGAAGCAATTTGTGCCAATTCATTTGCCACTTGATTATCAATTCGTGGTAAATGTTCTAAATGAACAGACTCAAATCTTTTTAACAAAGCATTGGCAACAACAAAGTATCTAATAAGGTGCTCTTTAATGCATTTGTACTCTCTTGTCAATTGTTTGACAACCAACTCAGAGTCACCTTTTATTTCGACATGACTTGCCCCCAGCTCAAGTAGAATTTCAAGGCCTACTATTAAAGCCTCATACTCAGCTTCATTATTGGAACAAACATCCCGAATTTTAAACTTATACTTCGTTGGAATGTTAGTAGGAGATATTATTAAAATATCAATCCCAACTCCATGTTTATGGCTTGAGCCATCAAAATACAACCTCCAAGGATATACGTCTACAAAACTTAATGTTTCTTCGACAACAGAATGGTCTACTATAAAATCAGCAACCACTTGTCCTTTAATTGATTTTAGAGGTTGATAAGTCAAGTGGTATTCTGACAAAGCCAAAGCCCATTTACCAATTCGGCTATGCATTATTGGTTTTGACAGCATGTGTTTAATAACATCAAAATGCGAATAAACAGAAACATCAGCTGGTTTTATATATTGCTTTAACTTTGTACACGAGAAATACAAACAAAGGCACAACTTCTCTATAGGAGTGTACCTCGTTTCGGCATCGTTTAAGACCCTACTGAGGTAATAAATGGCTCTTTCGACACCACTATCATCCTCTTGTGCTAACATGCTACCTATTGTTCTATCAGAAGCTGCTATATACAATTTGAGCACTTTGTGCTTAATAACAGGCAACAAAATTGGTGGTTTCATCAAATAAGACTTGATTTCGTCAAAGGCTGCTTGATGCATTGGTTCCCATTTGAACTCTTCTTCCTTCTTCAGTCTTAATAATGGCGAAAAAACTTGTGTTTTGCCACTTAGATTTGATATAAATCTTCGTAGGAAATTGATTTTTCCCAGCAACGACTGAAGCTCCTTTTTGGCCGAAGGGGCCTTCGTTTCCATAATTGCCTTAGTCTTATTTTGATTGATTTCAATGCCTTTTTTGTGCACTATAAAACCCAAGAAATCACCTGCACGTACACAAAAGGCACATTTTAATGGATTTAATTTCAATCCATATTTCCTCATTCTTTCAAAAGAACGGCGAAGATGGTCTAAATGACCACTTTCTGAGGAAGATTTAACCACCACATCATCTATGTATACTTGCATAAAATCATCAATAAAATCATGAAACATAGAATTCATGGCCCTCTGATATGTAGCACCAGCATTCTTTAAGCCAAAGGGCATTACTACCCATTCATAAACACCCAATGCCCCTGGACATCTAAAAGCAGTTTTTGACACATCCTCTTCAGCAATGAAGATTTGATTATACCCAGAATAACCATCGAGCATACTAAGATAATCAAATCCTGCTGCTGAATCTATTAGCATTTCTGCCACAGGCATTGCGTATTCATCCTTGGGAGATGCATTACTTAAATCCCTAAAATCTATGCAAACTCTAAGAGTCCCATTTTTCTTTATTACAGGAACTATATTGGCTAACCATTCGACATACCTGGCAGTTCTGATGAATTTGTTTCTGAATAGCCTTTCGATTTCTTCTTTGATCTTAGCCAACACTTGAGGAGCAAATCTTCTTGGCACTTGCTTCACTGGTTTCTTCCCTGGTCGAATTGGTAATTGCATTTCCACTACTTTTCGACTTAACCCTGGCATTTCATCGTAATCCCAAGCAAAGCAATCTTTGAACTCCCTTAGCAATGTGATGACTTGGATTTTTAGAGAAGCATCAATATTTGCACTAATATAAGTTGGCCTTTTTATTGAGCCATTTCCCAAATCAACTTCTTCTAACGGGTCTTGAGCTTGCATATGCTTTGTCAAATCTCTAGGATCCTATTCAAAACCTAATGGATCATTATCATAGATACAATCAAGTCTTTCATCTATGACTATGCCATTTTCTTCATGTAACTCACTGGCTTCGGCAGCCATTGTTTGTTGAATAATTTCGGCCTCCATAGCCGCTTTAAACTTGTTTTCGGCCATATAAGCCGTAATTTTGTCCCATGCATTGGGCACTGACATAAGAACACTTTCAAGAATGAGTGTTCCACCCCGTTGGTCGAAAAACACCATCAGGATAGACACTATCATCTCCCATTATTTCTCTTTCCCAAACAAAACCATAATTTGGGTCAAGATGAACTGAGGCAAAAACATTATCCGCAGGGACATATGCCTCATTAGAAGATGAACATGGCGCAATCTTCGCCATTTGTTTCTCAAAATTTTCCTTGGTAACTTGGTTCACATCAGCACGGAAGTAGCTCTGATCGGCTTCAACATACTCTACCAAACCATCTTCTTTCCACATTACTAAACGTTGATGCAAAGTTGAAGGGACAGCACCAACTCCATGGATCCACTCTCTACCAAGGAGTAAATTAAAATTCGCTTTAGAGGCTATCACTAAGAACAATGTAGTCCTCTTTATGGAACCAACAATTAAGTCCACCTCAATGGCCCCCAAAGAGTGGCCAGTTTTGCCTTCATAGTTGCTTAAGACAATGTTATGTGGCCTGAGGTCAATATCGAACTTACCAATCTTCTTCAAAAGACCATGTGGCATCAAATTCACTGCAGCTCCACCATCCACTAACACTTTGTTAATTCCAACACCATTGACCTTGGCTTGGACATACAGGGGTTTCAAGTGGTTTTGCATACTCATATCTGGCTTCTCGAAGGTAGCCATTTGGTCTTCGACACAACCATCGTTCATCACATAGTAACACATTGGCTTATGATGAGCCATGTCCTCTGTGAAATCTTCTTCAACGTCATTTGGTACCGTGATAACATCGTACTCAAGAGGCAGTATTGATACCACATTGCAAACAACGTCGAAATCATCTTCAGAATCATCAAAATCCGACTCCATGTCTTCATCCATGTCGAAATCAGCATTCGTTTCTTTCACTGTTGACAATGGAGGAAATATTCTTTCAAGAGCAGGCCTTCTTGGCTTTTCTGTTACCACGGCCTTGCCTTTGGCCTTATTTGCTGCACACACATGACTAGCAGCATCAGCATTCCTCTTTGTGGCAACTTCAGCTTTGTGAACCTCACTTTTCGCCACTATCATGCTGCGTGGAACTTGATTATTAGCCGAATGACTTGGAACCTGGTTAATGTCAAAGTGTGCCTTCTTCTTCTGTTGTCTTTGGTAACGACGCCACTGTGTTCTAGTCATAGGGTTCTTACCCTTATAGTTATTCTTATAATTAAACTTAATAGCATCAGTACCTGGCTTGACAGCTTTAGCACGTTGATTATTGGGCACCCACTCTTCGACAGGAGCACTAGCACTTGGGACAAAGGATTTACCTGTTGACAGCTTCAAATACCCTTTTGCTGAGGACTTCTCCTTAGCAAATTGTCGTTTACTTGTTGAAGGCTTTGCTGACACATTAGTCTCATAGCCAGGAAGATCTCCTTTTGCAAAGTCAAATTTTGGCCTGTTATCAAACCATTTTCTTTTGCGTTGTTGTTGATCCTGATAACCTTCGACAGCTTTAGCTGCTTCTTTATCGAAAACAGCACTGCACCTTGGGCAAAGCATAACTTCAGAATTATTCCACTTACACCGATTGAGGAAATCTATCAATTCTTCCTCAGCCTTTGGATACACAGCATGTATCTTTCCATCATATTCTTTTAGGGTCACTTCCTGTTTTTTACCTTCAGCATACATAAAACCTTTTAATTTCTCGGTGGCAGTCTTGACACACTTAGGAGGGTCTGCCATTTGAGCATCCACCATGCCTACATCAGCTTCGACAGGTTCAGAGTACATAGCTTCAGCCTTAGGCAATGGATCAACATCAATCTGCATGGGAGCTTTCATTTTCTTATCAGCAAATTTGAGTCTTCCTTCGTCAATTGCTTTTTGCACAATATCCCTGAAGAGCACACAACGGTCAGTGTTATGTCCCAAAAAATTATGGAACTTACAATAACCCTTTTTCTTTCTTTGGTCGAGAGTTGGTATTTTAAGGCCTTTAGGCACTAATATTTGACCATCAGTTACTAAAAGATCAAAAATTTCATCACATTTAGTAACATCAAAAGTATAAGTCTTAGGCATAAATCTATCGTTCTTAGGCTCTACAGGGTTATTCCCATTCGCAGGCCTTAATAATTTACAGGTATAAGGAGGACCAGGCTTAAGTTCAGCCACGTCTATCTCCTCTTCTTCGACATTACTATATGTAACGTCAAATTCTTCTTCGACATATGCCACTTTTTCTTTCTTATGATACCTATTCGACCTAGATTTTTCCTCTCTAAGCCTTTCAACTTGTCGAACTCTATCAGCCAAATGAGCCATATCTCGCAAATGAGATGTGTCTAATTTCTTTCTAATTGAGTAATCAAGGCCACCAGCAGCCATTTCGACAAGCTCATGTTCAGGGACTTGTGTGAAGCAACGAGATTTCAACAGCCTAAATCTGTTTAAGTAATCATCAATAGTTTCAGGCATTTTGCGCCGAACACTAGCCAATTCTTTAAGACTAATTTTCGACTGGCCCATGTAGAACTGTGCATGGAATGCCTTTTCTAATTGCCCCCATGTGAACATAGAACCAGGGGGTAAGGTCGTGAACCAAGTGAAAGCATTTTTAGTTAGAGAATTTGGAAAATATTTCGTCTTCAAATTCTCATTTTGTGCTAAGTCCCCAGCCTCAGTCAAGAAACGAGCAATGTGTTCGACTGTGGACTCATTTGTTTCACCACCAAACTTAGTAAACTTGGGAACTTTCCATCCCCTTGGTAACTCAGTTTGTAACACGTATTCACATAATGGTGATACAAAGTTAGGCCTTTGTAAACCTATGTTAAGGCCATTTTGCGCCAAAATAGTTTCGACCAAAGTAGCTATATTGTTTTCTGCGCCAACATTGTGTTGTTGCACTTGTCGAACAACTTCGTCAGCGTTCTGGTGTCTATTTACCAAAACTACTTCAGGGACGTGGTTTACTACCCCTTGTAGTTCGCCTACAACTGTCGACGCTTCGACTGCAACTGCTTCTTGGGGGTTAACTGGCGACGCATTACCCGCAATAATAGGAACTTGCCTATTATTAACCGCTGGAGCCCCAAAGAAGTCTGCAATCCTACTCATCTGATTTGCCAACATTTGGTAACTGCTATTGGTATTTTGAATCAATGGATTGAAAACTGTACCAATTTGTTGGGTAAGCATATTAACCATATCGTGATTACTCTCGTCTACTTGCTGTCTTAAGGCCAACAAAGACGTATTGGTTAATGCTGGGGGATTTCGACCAAATACGCTCTCAGAAGAGACATGTGTAGGGGAAAAGGTCGAAATATGTGGCATTCCAGTAGGCATGCCATGCATTCCCAGAGGAAATGGGGGTAGATGCACGTTATTCAAACGTGGGTCTAAACCGTTTCCCATTGCCATGTAAGGGCTATGAAACCCTGCACTTAACGGCAAAGACATAGGCAGAGATGCCATTTCTGACTGCGTTGAACCAACATTAGTCATTGATAATGAAGAAACGGTTGTCGACGATGATGGTCCTGCACTAATGCTTGCAGAATCCATTGTTGTCCCTTGCCCTTGTGAAACCACAGGGTTGGAACTAGATGCATTATTCGTACCAGAACGAACCATTTTACCACTTCTTAAGTGCATACAACAGCGAACACAAATAAGAGAGTACGAGAATGAACAAAATCAAAGGCAAAGTCCCACTGGGCGTGCCAATTTGTTTGCTGGTGTTTTTAGCAAACAATCACTAGTTTTATTAGAAGGTTTGTGAGATCAAACTAGAAAAATCTCAAAGCAATGCCTCTGAATTGCTTATGGTTTTTGTTGAAGAAAACGTAGAAAAAGGGGACGATTTGCAAATGATTAACAGAATTGAAAAGGAAAGAAGCAGTAAATGGTGCAGGAATTGTAAAGAAAAGAAGAACAAATTGCATTGAATCATAAAAATGGTACACGATCACATACAGGGATTCTTCCACTCGTTTTTCGCTCTGGCTTGGAAGTTAGAGTTTCAGGAATCGGGTGTGTATTGTGATTTTGTGACCCCTGTTTCTTCTCAGAAACAGTTATTTATACAAAGGGAAAAGGGGGGGGAAATTCGAACTAAGTAACTGCCTAACAATTTGAAAATAAGTAACTGCTCCTACTTTCGGCCAAGTAACCGCTCTTACTTTCGACCGAAACCGCTCTGTCATGCTTCGACCAACTGCTAGTCTTCAACGCATAACTGCCCTGATTTCTGTCTGTCGAAAGCCTGTGTCGATTTTCCTCTCTCTTGCTTTTGCTTCCCTGGAAACTTGTCGAGTTTACCTTGCACACGACCATTTTCTTTGTCGAAACAATATGGTCTTTGTGAAATAAATATAAATCAAGCCATGTTGACCATCTTTAATGTAGCCTGTCGAAATTACAGGCTAACACACTCCCATGGCTCCAAGAGGCAGACCACGCGTGAAGAGTGTTGCTGTGCCTGCACACCAGCTTGAAGGCACTCCTGAGGGCGATGTCGCCACCCACGAAGACACCCCTGTTCAAGCTGCGAAAGAAGTTCCCCCGACGGGAGGGGTTCACCCGCCGAATGTCAACCAACTATTGGACCTTCTGGCCAACCGCACTCAGACTATGCTGCTACAAGAGGCACGCCTTAGACAAATTGAGAGACGTGTGGCCTCTATGCCCGAGCAACCTCCTCCTTTGGGGGGAACTCCCCCTCAAACGACTGTGGTATCCAGACCCCATCGTTCCCCCCTCGGAGGCGTCATGTTCATCGTTCACCACCTAGGAGGAAACATGTGCATCGCTCCCCACCTCAGCGTAGGAGGCATCAGGAATCCGAATCACCAAGGGCGACTCCTTCCTCTTTGGATGGGACTTATCAACCTAATGACACCCACTCCAAAGTGTCTTCACATCACTCCTCTGATTTGCGTGACAGATCAAGAAGCAAGGCTAAGATTCACAAGAGTAGTCGTAGAAGATCGCCATCGAGGAGATCTCCCGACAAGCACAGATACCAAGACTTTGACTTCCAAGATGTCTCACCCTGCAGGACGTCGTGAGGCAAAACCACGACAGTTCGCCGAGCACACCCTACTCAACCAGTCTCGGGCCAAAATCCTGGCTGAATGTGCCAATGCTGAGTTTAAGAATGTTAAGAGGCCTGAACCTTTAGTGTTGAAGGAAGGCCAAAATCCTTCAAGGAAATGGTGTCGATACCATCGAAGTGGAGGTCACGATACCAATGGTTGTCGAGCCCTGAAAGACGACATTGAGGAGTTGATTCGGAAGGGTAAGCTCTTGCAATATGTAAAAAAAAGATGGAGAGCCCACTGACTCGCGCAAGAGACCCCGTTCACCTGAGAGAAGATCCAGGTCCCCTCGAAAGGGAAAGGCTGTAGCTAGTGAGGTGGTCAAAGCTGTCGGGAATCACGACACTGACTCCTCAGAGCGGGAGGACACTCGAAAAGCAAAAGGAAGGTCTGTCGCTATGGTCATTCACGGGACCAACCCCCTTGACGATTGGGGATCAAACAAGTCAATGAAGAGAACTTGGAAGGAAATTATGAATGTGGCATCAACTTCAACCATCAGGGAAGGTCCAACTAGACCACCCATATCCTTTGATGATAAGGACTTGTTGGATGGGAGACCAAACAAACACATTCCATTGCTGATCTCGGCTATCATGGCAAATATTGAAGTGAAGAGAATCCTTGTTGACCAGGGGAGCTCGGTGGACATTATCTTCGAAGACTTGTTGCAAGTCCTGAATATCTCCCCCAAAGATATGACTCCCTACAGTGGAAAGGACCTCACAAGATTCAACGGAGCAAAAACCAAGCCACTTGGGCATTTAGAGCTGATGGTCACCTATGGTGACCCCGATGGCGAGCAGCCGCTATTCCGAACTGTGAAGACAGCCTTCCTAGTCCTCCCGTGCAAATCTGTTTACCAATGCATTATCGGGAGGCCGACACTAGGCAGACTAGAGGCGGTAACATCAACGGTCCACCTAAAGATAAAGTTCTACACTTTGGAAAACAAGGTCGTAACCCTTCAAGCTGACCTGGGCGCGGCGCGGAGATATTTCTTCATGAGCTATAAGGATGAAAGTGAAGTTACTGAAGTGAAAAACCAATCAAGAAGTCAGGGAAAGAGGCTGAGGGGAACTTGGCAGATTTGGATGCTAGGTATGATCCTGATAGCGAGGAAGAGGAGGAGGATTCCGCCCTCGCTAAGGAGCTCAAAAAGCGCATGAAGAGACCTGAGCCAGATGGCGAATTTGTTTCTATTCAATTGGGGGAAGACCCTGCTAAGACTGTCAAGATAGGCTCTGACCTCCCTGAGGACGTCAAAGAGCAACTCATCAAATACCTGAAGGAGAATGCTGATCTGTTTGCCTGGTCCGCAGCTGACATGCCAGGAATACCACCCGAGGTAGCATGCCACCACCTTGCTGTTAATCCCAACGCGAAGTGGGTGGCTCAGAAAAGAAGAGTCCAAAGGGGAGAGAAGGCTGAAGCTGCTGCTAGGGCTGTCAAAGACCTTATAAAGGCAAACTTTGTAAAAGAAATTAAGTACACCACTTGGTTGTCCAATGTAGTCCTTGTTAAGAAATCTAATGGAAAATGGAGGATGTGTGTTGATTATACTGATCTTAATAAGGCATGTCGAAAGGACGCCTTCCCCGTTCCCCATGTAGACAAATTAGTTGATAGCGCCTCAGGTTATCGTTTATTATCTTTTATGGACGCATACTCAGAATATAACCAAATCCCGATGTACCCGCCTGATCAAGAGAAAACGGCGTTCATGACGGAGCAAGGAAATTATTGCTACCGCGTAATGCCTTTTGGGCTTAAGAATGCCGGGGCAACTTATCAAAGAATGATGAACAAAGTGTTTAAAAATCAAATCGGCTGAGAAATCGAAGTATATCTCGACGATATGATAGTAAAAAGTAAGAATGACCCAGATCATCTTAAAGACATAGATGAAGTGTTCTCAGAAATTCGAAAGAACAATATGCGATTGAACCCAGAAAAGTGTACATTCGGGGTTCGAGCAGGGAAATTCCTCGGTTTCTATCTCACTGAGAGAGGTATTGAGGCCAACCCTGACAAGTGCAAGGCTGTGACCGAAATGACTTCACCAACCACAAAGACTGAAATTCAAAAACTCACAAGCATGATTACAGCGCTATCCCGTTTCATTTCGCAGGCAGCTCTCAAATCCCTACCGCTTTTTAAGCTTTTAAAGAAAGATACGGTCTTCGAATGAACTGCCAAGCAGGAGCAGGCGCCGAGTCTTTTAAAGAAAATCCTCTCCGAGCCACCTATCCTAACCCGACCGGAGGTTGGAGAAACCCTGTATTTGTACCTCGCTGTGGCCGACGAAGCGCTGAGTGCGGTACTCATCAGAGAAACCAACGCTGGCCAGAGGCCGGTGTATTTTGTGAGTAAGGCATTACAAGGACCCGAGTTGAGATACCAGAAGGTGGAAAAGGTCGCTTTGGCCTTGGTAATTGCAGCCCGGCGTCTCAGGCCATATTTCGTAGCACATCAGGTTGTGGTTCGAACCAACCAGCCTATTAGGCAAATACTTCATCGTCCTGATCTGGCTGGAAGGATGATTAAATGGGCAGTGGAACTCTCGGAATTTGGAATCAAATATGAGATGAGACCAGCCATGAAAGCTCAGGTGTTAGCAGACTTTGTCGCCGAAATGACATCATCCCATGAAGATAATGTGGAAACGTCATGGATCCTCCACGTGGATGGATCGTCGAATAGCAAAGGAAGTGGAGCAGGCCTGATACTTGAAAACTCCGAAGGACTAATGGTAGAAGTATCTCTCTCATTCTCGTTCTCCACGTCAAATAATCAAGCAGAATATGAAGCTTGCATAACTGGCCTACAATTGGCCAAAGACTTCGGAGCTACCCAAGTTGAACTTCGCACAGATTCACTTTTAGTGGTCTCCCAGATAAATGCAGCATATGGTGCCTACGACCTGGTGCTACAGAAGTATCTAGCTAGAGTGCGCAAACTCTTAGGACTATTCAAGAAGGCAGAAGTGAAACATGTACCCAGGGGAGAGAATACCAGAGCAGACATACTATCAAAATTGGCAAGTACTAGGGCACCGGGGAATCATAGGAGTGTTCTTCAAGAAACCTTGTCCAGTCCAAGCATCCTCCTTGATAATGGTTCATCAACCTCGGTCCTCACAGTGGAAGCCAGTCAAAACTAGATAACTCCGATCCTCCGATACATACTCGATGGGCATGAGCCCGCCGAAGAAAAAGAAGCAGCATCTGTTAGAAGGCGGGCAGCATCATATTCAGTTATTGAAGGAACACTTTTTCGTAGAGGTTTTTCCATGCCTCTATTAAAGTGTGTCGAAGGAGTCGAAGCAGACTATGTCCTGGCGGAAATCCACGAGGGAATCTGCGGACAGCACCTAGGAGGACGAGCCTTGGCGGCAAAAGCTCTTAGAGCAGGTTACTACTGGCCTACCATGAATGAAGATTCGCAAAATTATGTCAAGAAATGTGACAAATGTCAAAGACACGCTGATGTGCACGTTGCACCTTCTTCCGATTTGAAGTACCTGAGTGCTCCTTGGCCATTTGCCTGGTGGGGGATCGACCTCTTAGGTTCTTTCCTCCCCAGCCCAGGTCAAGTGAAATACTTGATAGTCGCAGTGGACTACTTCACAAAATGGATTGAAGCCGAACCACTGGCCAGCATAACAGCAAAAAATTGTATTAAGTTTTTCAAAAAGAACATCATGACTAGGTTCGGCATACCAGAAGTAGTCATCACCGACAACGAAACGCAATTCACAGACAAAGGGTTCAGATAACTCATGAAGGAGCTTAATATCAAGCATCGCTTCACCTCTGTAGAGCACCCGCAAACCAATGGGAAGGCAGAGGCTGCTAACAGGGTAATCCTGCGAGGATTGCGAAGAAGACTTGACGAAGCAAAAGGGTGCTGGCCAGAAGAGCTACCTTATGTTTTGTGGGCTTACAGAACTACCCCACACTCATCTACTTCATAATCACCATTCCGATTGGCTTACGGAACAGAGGCAGTCATACCTGTCGAGATTGGGGAGCTGAGTTGGAGAACCAAAAGCCCAAGTCCCCCGCAAACCAATGAGCAAAAGCTCCGAGAGGAGTTAGACTTCGTCGATGAAGTGAGAAATCAAGCAGCATTAAAGGAAGCAGTGATCAAACAAAGGATGGCCACGAGGTATAACTCCAAAGTAGTTCGAAGGACGTTGGAGGTAGGTGATCTAGTCCTACGAAGAGCGGACGTGGGTCTAAAGAATGCATCCCAAGGGAAGTTAGCCCCCAACTGGGAGGGGCCCTACAGAATTGTCGCCGAAACTGAAAAAGGAGCTTTCAAGCTAGAAACTTTGAATAAAGATCCAATCCCCAGGACTTGGAATACTGACAAGTTAAAAAAATTTATTGTGTAAATTCATGTAACGGCTTGAGCAGTCAAATGTTAAAGTATTCAGTTGAATGAAATCTTATGTTCGCTTGAAGAATGTTACTTTCCAATGTTTACCATTATTCGCGGGGTTGAAAAGCCTAAGTCCTAACAATAAAGACAAGGGACTAGATGAACGACGAAAAGCCTGATGATAAAAAGAGGAGCCGGCATGAGATCGACACTGCGATCGTTTGCGCTTCCTTATAAACCAAGGCGCGAGTAAGCATACTCGCCGCGCGAAGCGACTTCAAACGTGTCGCAACCTCTGATGGTCGAGTTAGAATCAGACCGGGTTCTGGTAAACTGTCCTCGGAGGATACATAAATACAAGGCAACAAGACAATAGACGTTAAAATGATAGAGGCAGGGCACGCGCCCAACGCCATTAATTAAAACGCACTAGTCAAGCAAAAGATGCAAGCATTCAGAAAGATGTCAGGATAAGAAGACATAGATTAAAATTCCATAACGAGAAATAAAGATAGTCGCACCGGAGATGGCCGAGCCCATAGTTAGGGTACATAACCAAATCTTAAAAGGCGAAAAGAAACTACATAATTCAAAGACTAGAGAGCACAAAGTCACGGGTAGATAACGTCAAAACCACCACCACCAGTGTGGTACTTGACAATTTGCCCATCCAAGGTGTCATGATCAAAGCTGAGATACTGGGTGTCCAACTGAGCCTCCGGATACAGGCACTGAACGTGACCCAATGCCTTAGCGTAGGTTTGGTGGGAAAAGTCCACCACTTGTCCGGCAATCTGTTCCACTTTCTTCACGGCTTCGTCTCTTGACTGCTTAACACCTTCCAATTCAGCATGGACTCCTTGAAGTTGAGTGTGAAGATCTTCCATCTTCCGCAGGCATGCATCCCTATCACAAAAAGCCTCATCCCTCTCCCGCTGATAACGCCCCACGAGTTCTTGTGCTCGATGACCGGAGTCTATAACCTCTTGTAGCTCTCGAGTAAGTTTCTGATTCTCAACAAACAAACGATCCCGTTCCCTTGCAAGAAAAGGCGATCAAGAATCGATATAACCAACAAATAGGATATCGTAAATAAATAAGCATGTAAAGACTACTTGAACTGGAGCTACCTCCCCTTTCATCCTTCCATTTGGCGTGCATTCCTTGTCCAAGCTGAACCATGCAGATGGCAAACTCCCAAGGATTGTCGCAAAAACGCTCACACTCCGCATGAGAGAAGTTAATCACCTCAGAGTCAAGTCCAAGAGGAAGACTAGAGGGAGGGGCAAGCCCATCAGGAGAAGGGCGCTCGACAGGGGAGCGACGCCTGGCAACACTTTTCTTACGCTTAGATGAATGGCCACGACCCTCGGGAGTATTAGAAGTTCCTTCAATGCAAACCTCCTTGTCTCGAACATCGACAGGAACCTTGGGAACTTCAGAGAGCCCAGCCCGACCGGGGGCACCAAGACTCAAACGAGACCCCGTTGAGGGGCGTCCAGCAGCAGATGAAGGGGGGATAGGGTGACTTCCCCCATTTGAATCTTGAGGGTTCCTCCTCCCAGCCAAGGCAGCAACTTCGTCAAATGTGAGGGGAGCAGCCATTTTATCTGCAAAAGAACAAAGAAACGAGTCAATAAAGCAAGAAGCGAAATAAAAAAAAAGTAGAAAGTAAAGTGCATGAGTGAACAAGCAACCTAAGTGCCAAACGACATCACGAAGGTGCTGAGCTTTAGTGAGCTCACTACAAATTATCTTCTTTGACACCACAGAAAGACGCTCGATAATATCTCGAATTAAATTTAAAGTATCTAAATCCTCCCTGTTCAACTCAGATGGATCAACTCGATAATTCCGAGAGGCGAACTCAATATCAGAATCGCTCCACCCAAGGTGAAACTTATCCCCAGCAATTGACCCTTGCTCATCCAAAAGATTCATGCTGTCCACTGCTTCTTGGCTCACTGGGACAACATAAAAATATCTATGTTTCCAATCATGCTGACTTTCCGCATAGATTTCAAAATAGGGAAAAGCGGGACGACCCCTCAAGCAAACGAAATTTGATCGCGTGACACCATTTGAAAGCTCTAGACGCCGCTGCACCTCAAAGAGGGTGAAGAAGAGTTTTAAACTACGCCTGCGTCCCAAGACCCGTAACACCAGCACCATAAATTTTGATGCAATTGTGAATGAGCTATCCCGAGCCGCTTCAAAACGGAGAGTTGGAACGAAGTGAAGAATGGGGAAACCTTCATCTTGTGAATAACAGGGTGAAACATCATGAATTTTCGACCCGAAGGAATACAACAAACCCTGTCATCCGGACCGACCACCTCTAACCGCCAGTGGTCCCCAAGCACATCCTCACAAAGACTTGAAGGTAAACTCTTACCGGGAGTATAGAAACTCCTGGTGGACCGAACACTACGAGCAACCCAGTCATAGTTGATCCCATCAACCTCCACCACTTCCAACTCGAACCGACGCTCGTCATCCATGTCCTCATCGTCAGAAGAAGTAACGGCATAGCCAGGTACTACCCCTTCTACACAAGGTGTTATTTCCGACCGAGGAACTACGATGTGGGACCAGGGTACGCCGCATTCACGCGAGCGGTCGACTTGGTTCTTCCTATCTCTCAGAACCTGCAAGAAAGGGGCGAAACAAGTAGTCGCGAGTCAGAAAATAACTTGTCGTCAAACCCCTCTCCTGAGTTCGAAGAACAAGGGGTAGAAGATCAAAATAACTAAGTTAAGAGGAATTACCTAGTTTGACGGGCAAGTAATGCAAAAATATCGATGAGAAGACGACTTCCTGAAGCACCGTTCAAGACCTGAAAAATTAAAGTGCGAAAGAAATTCATAAGAATTAAATCGGAATGGATTCCTGAGAAATCATTCCAAGTGTCGAAACAAACAATTCGCGAGAATTTTCTAAGTTTCAAACACAAAAAATTCACGAGAATCTCCCCAAGTGACAAGGAGCTCATGAAAATTTGTAAGTGCCAAAGGCAAAGAACTTATAAAGTTTTTATAAGTATAGAAGACCAAAAATTCATGAATTTTCATGAAGAAATTCATGAAATTGCAACACGGCATACTGCCGATTTATAAGTCAAGCACCAGGAGGTGCATAAAAAATGCAACAACAATATTAGGGGATGATAGGAAACTTCTATTAAGGGTCCAGCACATCATGAAAATGCAACTCATCATGAAGACCAAAAATTCATGAATTTTCATGAAGAAATTCATGAAATTGCACCACGGCACATTGCCGGTTTACAAACAGCACCGCACGAAGCAAACGGCCCTCACACGACGAACACCGGCAAGCTACTGGTTTGCGGGAAGCAAAGCTAAACGCGTGCACAATGGGAAGCCCGGCAAGCTGTCGGTTTGCAAAGTGGATCCCGGCAAGCTGCCGGTTTGTGAAGTGGACACCGGCAAGCTGCCGATTTGCGGTGCTGGGGTGCGAAGCGCGGAGGAGGCCAGCTGGGAGACACCCACAAGCTTAGAACACTTCTCATGGGAGGAAAATGATGGCATGAAGAATGGAATTACTGGATGGATAATCATCCATGGGAAGTGAATATAAAAGAAAAGAAAAAAAGCAAGTCAAAACACTCACCAAGTAGTGGTTGGAGGAAAGTTCTAAAGAAAATATTATGTGATCCCAAGATGATCCAAGTTGTGTGGCTCCAAGAGCCTTATCCACAAGTTCAAAATTCAACTTTCACCCACTCTCAAAAATTTCACTCAAGTGTTTTTCACTCTCACTAAGAATGTGGTCCAAGCATGAGCTCACCTATTTATAGTGAGTGAAAAAGTGAAGGGCAAGTTAAAATATTCATTTATCATTTTTGTTCATCAAGGTTAAATTTTTAAATTTACCGCGACGGTAAAACAGAAATCTCTCAACCTCGTTCGGCCGGACGAATCAAAAACGTCAAGCCAAGACCATCCTAGGGAATAATCCCGTCTTGGGGGACAACTGTTCTGGACTGGGCCACGAGGCCCATTCAGCAATTGACATAGATTGGCCCAATCAGCTTGGTCCATATCCACTATCTGCAAGGCCTAATCCAACCTAGATATTTGAAGGGCTCAGATTAACTCATTCGATCCAACAACAAACAATGGGCACGCTTCCCTATAAATACCAACTCATATTGCCATAATTAGGTACACTCTCATTCCTTGCTAAATCATTCACCTACTCTCAATACTAACTTGGGCGTCGGAGTGGCTTCGCAGGTCCCCCTCCCGGGCGCTAGTTGACATCAAACCATACCGCAAGGGACCACCGACGCAGTCAGCCCAACACTGCTAGTTACAGAACAATCTTGAATGAAAACAAATGTTATTTTGACTTTAAACTTTCTTATAAAAGTAAAAAAGGAAACTGTTAAACATATTAATTATAAAAATGAATAAACTTTTTTTCTTTTTAAAGATCATATATGAAAGGCTTAAATATATGTTTTGCCCTTGCAAATATCACCATAATCCAATTATACCCCTGTAAAAATAAAAACTTTAAAATTACCCTTGCAAATATAAATCGCTTACGGTTATGCCCCTCGGTCAGTTTCTCATCAAAAAAATAATTTAAATAAGGTTTAAATATATGTTTTACCCCTGCAAATATCACCATAACCCAGTTATGCCCCTGCAAATATCACTATAATCCAGTTATGGCCCTGTCAAAATCTTTAATTTTTCTATTATGCTGATATTTGCAGGGGCATAACTAGATTATGGTGATATTTGCAGGGACAGAACATATATTTAAACCTTATTTAAATTATTTTTTTGGATGGGAAGCTGACCGAGGGGCATAACCGTAAGCGATTTATATTTGCAAGGGTAATTTTAAAGTTTTTATTTTTACAAGGGTATAACTGGATTATGGTGATATTTGCAGGGGCAGAATACATATTTAAGCCTATATGAAATGAATAAATAAACTCGTATCTACAAAAAAGGAATGAATATACTGAAAATGGTAGTCGAGATACATACTTTTTGATATATTTTCTTACAAAAAGATTTGGATTTAATTTATATACACAACAGGTGTAAAATTCTTTTACACCATTTACCAATTAGAGACTGACACGTTACCAAAAAGAAACTGACACATTATTGTGAATTTAAGAGACTTTCGCTACATTTGTCCCTAAAATAAGGTAATAGATTGTGGATATAGTTTTTATTTTGTTTATCATCGGACGATGGACTTCTCACACTTGAGATACCCAACAGTTTAGAACATTCTTTGATAAAACTAAGTAATTCCTTTGTTAGTTAATATACATTGTTAAAGGTTTATATGTTTTGATAACATTTCTGTAATTTTATTTGTATTTTTTAATTCTAAAATTATTTTTGATTTTAAAATTTGAATTAAAAAGTATAAATTAAATTGATTAATAATAAATAACCAAAAAAAATTATGAAAAAATAATGAATGAAAACATATGTTATTTTGACTATAAACTTTCTTATAAAAGTAAAAAAGGAGACTGTTAAACATATTAATTATAAGAAATACATATATTTAAATAAATTAGTTTTGATCATTAAACTATTTAATTTTTCTTGTTTCATTAAAAACCCTTTATAAAGAGGCAAAAATTATAGTAATATTAAGTCCAAAATTTTAAAAATATAAATAAATAAAGAGTTTAATTTATATACACAATATGTACGCATGTTTTACACTATTTACCAATTATAGATTAATATATCATTAAAAAGAAATTACTCAATTAGTAACCACGTGATATGTCATCCCTACCATGTATTGTGAATAGTGTAATAAATTTATATGTGTATACTAATTAAACTCATAAATAAAATATCTATAATATAATAAAATAAAATAAATATTTAAGAAAAGAAAAATAAAATAAACCAAAGTGATATGGAAGGCATTTTATATTAAATAAATAACCAGGGCTCCATGTTTCAACACGATCAGAAAGAAAGAAAAGAAAACACTTTTCAATAAATAATAAAAAATATAAAGGCAATCTTTTTAAAAGAAACACTTTATGATTGAAAAGGGAAAGAGAAGAAATAAAGAAAATATTATTTAATGTAACAAAAGAAACAAAAGAATAAATAAATAAATAATAGTGTAGTGTGTACTTCACGTTCTTTGTGCTTTTAAAGGGTATGGTTTATATAGTGCAACTCTCAACTCAAGTCCTCCTTCTTTTATTTGGAAACAAAATTCAGATTGAAAAAACCACTTTTTTTTTCCTACTTTTAATTGATTCTTTTCTTCCTCTCTTTCTCTTCTGTGTTATAATGGGTACTTAGCTTCTCTGTGTGTAACTGCAAAACCAACAACAACAACAACAACAACAACATGAGCATGTCTGCGACTCATGAGAAGGATTCCGGTATTAGGCTATTTGGCCGGCAGATTCGGTTGCCGGAGTTTCAAATTCCGGCCAATTCAGGACCCATGGTACATACTCTTAACTAAAGTCTATAATAATAATAATAATAATAATAATAATAATAATAATTTCAGCACTATTTTTTTGTCATGAATTGTGTTTTTTACTTTCTTATATGTTATTTATACTTGTATATGAAAATAGGCTGCACGTAAATTTTGGATTTTTATTTTGTTTATGGGGGGTTTTTGGTTTTTTTTTTTAAACTGCTATCTCCCAACCGCAAAGACTAACTCTCCGAGTCTAGTCTGGTAGGACCACAAAGGATTAGATTCGAACTTCGAACTTTGATTAAGCTAGAAGAAACCAAAGTCATCTCATCCGCGCATTCTTGAGGTGGGTTTTTTGGGTATGTATTGGCTGGTTATCTGAGTTTATTTCAAGGATAAAAGTCTTGTAAATTTTGAAGGATGTTGTTGTTTTTTAAGGAAGGTGTTATGAACATTTAAGAATGTTTTTTTTGTGTTTATGACTCATGTTTAGATGTAAAGAAAGGCGGTCTTTAGTGGAAGTAAGTTAGACTGATAACTTAATCTCAAAAAAAAAAAAGTTAGACGGATAACTTTGAACTTTTTTTCATTTTGAATTGTAGTATCTCTCTTCCAAGATTTAAAATCACAATTGGGGTACACTACTAGAAAAATCTTAGTGCCAAAACTTTAGAGACAAAATGACAAAATTCGTTTCTACTTTCGTCTCTAAGTGTTAGCAACATCAAATTTAGAAACTAAAATAATTTTTTTCCATCTCTAACTTACGATGTTATTTAAACTTTTTCTAATAGTGGTAACACCTTAGCGGTTTCATCGTAACATTGCACATACAGTTGGAGTTAGGGGTGGCAATTTCTACCAGCAAGTGGGGATCTCCGCGGGAATTGCCCCGTTTGGGGCCCCGTGAGCGAGAAATTTTTCCTCGTGGGGGTGGGGATGGGGATAGGGGAGAAAATCCCCCCGCAATCAATTTGGGATGGGGATAGGGTTCATATCCCCCGCCCCGCGGGGACCCCGCCCCCGAATATAATACATAAATGTACTTATTATAAATATATATTGTATTATAAGTAATAGATTTTTTAGACTTTTAATATATGTTTTTAAATAAAAATATTAATAAAATATTTAATTGTGCTAATTTTTATATTTTTATTCTTACCTTTATGCTTTTTAAATTTTAAAATATCAAAGTAAGACTAAATTTTATATTTAATGTTAATCTTATGTTACATTTTTTCAGTTTTATTATATTTTAATTTCAATTTTTGCTAACTTTGAATAATTCTTGTGGTCCTCGCGGATCACCGCGGGGATGGGGATGGGGAGGAAAACTCCCCAAAACGGGGAATGGGGGACAAAATGGGAGACGGAGACGGGGAGCGGGGAAATACTCCCCGCTCCCGCCCCGCCCCATTACCATCCCTAGTTGGAGTCAAGATAGTTTGTAGTCAAATACGGTTGATGTGGTCTCAATTGTGGCATCAATCGTATTTATGTTTGTATTGTGGTCGCGAGGATGTCAAAAACTATGATGTCACTGACCTGAACGAGGTCTTGGTCTTTATACATCTTTTGGATTGATGTGATCCAAAGAATTTGATCTTGTTCCTATTCATAGTGTTAGAGGCATTTGTACACATTAAGTGTTCTTTCTGATTATTCCTTCTGCCAGTATACAGTATACACAAAATTCCTGTGATGCCTTTTCAGTCTTACTATGTTGTAATTAAAATTATACTAATGGCCTGCTATTTGAGATTTTGTTTTCTTTGTTTGAACCTTAATATAACATGCTAAATATGTTCCTTGCTTTTGTTTTTGTCTATTCTTAGCATATGTTATTTGTTCTTAATAACTGCTTGATTTATAATTAATTGTGGTTTAAATTTTAGGATACTTGTAGCAGTACAAAGAAAACCGAAGCAGAAATTTCTTGTATAGAAAACACTAAGCAACAAGAGAAATCTCAAGATTTAAGGGATAGTAAACAAGAGTCCCAACATAATGTGCAAGAAAATGAGCCAATAGTAGATTCCAAGCCTGTAGAAGATACTAGAGATGAAGACAAAATGTTAAAGAAACCAGACAAAATTCTTCGGTGTCCAAGATGCAACAGTTTAGACACAAAGTTTTGTTATTTCAATAACTATAATGTCAATCAACCTCGCCATTTCTGCAAGAACTGTCAAAGGTATTGGACTGCTGGTGGAACAATGAGAAACGTTCCGATAGGTGCCGGAAGGCGGAAGAATAAGCAACTAACCTCACAATACCGGCAAATCATAATAACTTCTGATGGAATTCCAACTTCCAGACTCGAAACCACGGTCTCAACTGGTCGCCATCAGATCTCAGGTCTCGATTCCTCAGCTGGTTTCAGATCTTCAACAACAGATAATGAGACAGTACTAAAATTCGGTCCAGATATCTGCGAACCGATGGAGTCAATGCTTAATCTTAGAGATCAGAATAGAGGAGCTGATGGGAACTCTATTAGTTGTGTAGAATTTAAAGAGGAACCATCTTCATGTGTGTCTTCTGTGACAGATTCTGGTACTCAAGGAAATGAATTACTATCAGAACATGATAAAACATCAAATTGGTTACAGTGTTATCCTGTTCCTCCTTGGGTAGTACCATGGAATCCAAGTTGGAATAATGTCGTGTCGACCGCAGCAGTTCATAATCCATATGGCACTGCTCCCACTGCAATGCAATGCTGTCCTACACCTATGTTAGCAATTCCAGGAATTAGTCCATCAAACATTCCTTTACAACTTGTATCGGCACCGTATTGGAGTGGTGCGCCTATGTTAGCGATGGGATCGAGGGCTTGTGTCTCGCCTTCTTCCTCAACGAGTACGAGTGGCTGCTCAGGTAATGGTACCCCAACTCTTGGTAAACACACTAGAGATACATCTTTCACAGATGAGGAGAAATTAGACAAGTCTTCTTTGGTTCAAAAAATCACTAGAATTGATGACCAAAATAAGGCCTCAAAAAGAGTAGAACATAATGGAGAAGGCAAAGACCTTGTGTTAGGTGCCTCTAAGACAGCTTAATCAAGGTTTTGTGTTTGAATTCAGCCTTATAAAAGCAGCAGTGTTAAAAAATTTGAGGGAGAGATTTGCCGCTATTTGTGGCCCTACCCGCTCAAGAGATTTGTCTCTGAAGTTGCGCGCAAAAGATATCCGATTTAGGCGAAAAAAAAGTGCCTCATAATCTTGAAAGCCAATTCAGTAGCAGTTTCTCATGCTCATACATTCCAGGAAAGCAATATAATGCTTTTCTTCTAGCTTTAGATTTTATACTGACATTTTCAGTCAAATAAACTAGTGTATATTGCTGGCTTTTGTTTCTCTTGCAGAAATTTTACTTTGCAGGTAGAAATAATTTGTGACATCAATTGTTAGATTTCATTTTAATGGTGTAGTTAAATTTGTATTGGCCTATGCTCTCTAAAAATTGTGATTTTTTACTTTGACACAATAAAGAATTAATGGATAGTACTTCTTTACTAGATATAATAAGTGTAGGATTTTTCTATGGTAAAGTACATTTGTATTGGATATAATAAAAGAAAAAGTGTAAGATGTTATTGAAGTATATTGCTAGATGCATGAATTAACAGTTCATGTGGTTTAGAATCAATTTTGGAAGTTATGTTAGCAAATCCAGTCAGTGAAGCATTCAATGCGCATCTAATCCAAAGCTACAAGAGATTGTTTTCACTTTTCACCGTGTAACGCATCATTTCACCGTGAAAACAAAAGTATTAATTTGGTTTTATTGGACAAAACATGTCAATTTATTTTCTGCTTCATAAATAGTTATTTCAGTGCACCTCAAATTAGCATCAATGAATTAAAGATCAAATGATAAGTGAAGCCTTTCACCCACCCCAACCCCTTTGCATCCCCAATCTCCCCTTAGCTTCTTCGTGGCAATCGGAACTATCGCTGCACATCCCTTTTGTCGCTGCCTTCTAGGTGGAGCTCGAGCCGGTCCAAGATAAAATGTGGTTTAAAGCTAGATGAAGTTTAAGAATAAACAAATTATTGAAAAGAGTCTTATGCGTAAATATTTCGCTAGATATAAAAATGAAGTTGAGATATTAAAATTAATAGGTTATATATGGACTTACTAGAATGGGGTTAAGGCCTTAAGTCCTTGCTTTAGTGGTCTTTGTGTCCGGCCTAGCCTACGACCACGATTATCTAGTCTAGCGACCTACTATCAAAGGCGATGGGTTAGGAATTACCTCTAAACAAGCTGGTGATCTTCCTGTCAAGTAGCAAGTACAACAAAATGGAGGCAAAAACAAAAAACAAGACACCAACAAGGGAGTTGAGATGATTTTCATTTCCTAAATCCTCGCGCTTAAATAAGCCCCAAGGGGCAGCTCATCAGACTCATTGGAGTGAAAGCCCATGCGCGATGACATGCCTAGGGAACTGAAACTTCAAGTCAAATCGCGTCTTACAACTTTCTCTCCCATGCATTGAAGTGACATAAAGGAAGAAAGCGCATTTTCCTAAACGTCAAACAGCGTCCAGTGCAGTCAACCTTTCACATTCATCAATCCAGCGGGTCATGACACCATAAATGCCTAAGGCAAAGGCAAAGGACGAGCTCAGAACAAAAATAAAGAACAGCCTGACGCTAAGAAAAGTCTAAGTCATCCACCAGATCTTTAACATCTCTTAAGCTCTTCGTTCTAAAATAACTCGAGCTTGGGAGGCTATGGATCGGTGTAATTAGTTAGTCGTCCAACTAACTAGCCTTAATTCGAGTTCGAACCTGGCCTTCAAAACTGTTGAAATTTCTCCAAAACACAATTCCAATGCTACAACTACCTTATGGCCTAACAGGCCATTTTTTTTTCCCGAATGGCAAGGCTTCGAAGCCATACATACTTTTTGCCATGTTCTGCCACATGCCGTTTTCGAATGGCAATACATCAAATACATGCTTCGTATACTAATAGAACCTTTCAATTTCACAATTGAAGGCATATAATCAAACATATACAATATGTCATGTCTTGCGTCGAACTAAGATTCATTCCATCTAATGCCACATGTTCTTGCATCCATAATCTTCATTTTAGATTTCATGTTGGCTTCAAAGCCAAAAAATCAAATACAATGGTCATTTTCAACATTCAGATTATTCCCAAGATCATGAACCACTTGTTTTCTTGAATCAAATATGTTTTTCCTTCATATTATGTTCCTAGCTACTACTTTGATTAATAGTAGCTGGTAATCTACAGTCACCGATTCATTCATGTGAAATGGTCAAACACTAAAGACCAAGATGAGCAATACAGTTATGAAGCCAATAGAACAGTAACTGAGAAGAAAGTACATGTGCTAACAGCTCTTTTACTCTCACTCTTCACATGTGAATTCGTTGTATCCCCAACGGGCACATGTGCTCCCTCATTTGTCCTCATTCTAGCAGCAAACGATTTTCATGAATTGGTGCTAGAATTATTCAGAATGGGAATGCATAGTTTAACCATAAGTTAGTAAAAGCAGGAAACCATGAATGGTAGTAGAATAATACACGCCTAGAATAAAGCTACTTCCATGTAATATAGATATTGAGTAACTTGAAGCCATAGTTCATGAGTTCATCTTGTTTATAAACGCTGCTCATAGTTGACCATCTTAGTTGCATTATACAGATAACCTTATCTTGTAAAAACTCTAGAGCTAGAATGACATTGAAGTATATACCTTCAAATAGAATTGGGGGATTGTAGATTCTTAAGTATACCTTGTAATTATGTTCCCCAACTATTTTGAGTATCAATTTCCCAAATTGTCTTTGCTCATCATATTTCCTAACACAGATAGAAGAAAAAATGTATGTTAACTGGTTGCGAAAATCACAAAAAGGCTAATATCCATTTTAACATTATTAGTGCAAGACAGAGGTAGTTCTTTGCAGAATAAATCTCCTTTCTTTCAAATACATAAATGATTGAATCCGTTACAACTGCAGCATGTCGATGCCTATCCAACATAAAATTACTAAACTTAAATTGTAAACATGATATTGTCGAATCAATCAATATGTTACAGATTCACGACAAATAATTAAGCATTACTATACATTACATGCTTTGTTTCTATCTTTTTTCAATTAATTTCAGAATAGAATTTTACAAAAATGGACACAATGCTGACAAATTTCAATTCACAATAGAAATTTGCAATTTCACAAACACTCAAAGACTTTTTCTATGGGATTTGAGAAACAAAACAAAAAATCTATTTGATTCGGTTACCATGTTTATCTTTATGTGTAACAACATCATAATGAAAACAGGAAAGAGAGAACCAAACAGGATCACATCTATGAATTACAACGGCTATGCACAAGTGCAATAGTACCATCTGCTTAAACAAAGTTTGTCTTAATGTGTGTAGTCACTATTTCCTTGTACCACTATCTGTTAGAATTTTTGTCTTTATGTGTGACAGGTATACATGTTGGCATCCTTTGTTCTTAAAAAAAAAATGAAGATAATACAACAAAATGAAATCACATTTAGAGATATTTATCATCTGTTATGGAAAGCATTGACGAATGGGCAGAAAAGAGTAATAACCAGAGGCGATCCTGCATTTACCATCGTGGGTCCACGGTGGGGGATGGTTTGCTCTGAGACTGAGGTCGGAGATCAGAAGATCAACAAAAGAATGGATTCGCTCATTGACTCGTGGGTGGCGATGGCCAGAAAGTTCAGGTAGTCGCTATGGTTCCTTGTACGTAGAGCCGTCAATTTGGCCCATGTGGGCCAGTCCAGCCCCAACCCCACATGGCCCTAGGGCCGAAAGGCCTATGGGCCCAAAAGCCCGCGATCACAAGCCCCATATGGGCCCCAAACCTCATAAAACCCCATGGGCCCAACCCATCCCACGGTCCCTAAATTCCATCAAGCCATTTCTTTTAAAATTTGTTTAAATAACTAGGTATTAATTTAAGTCGTATTTTTTTACTTCGAAAATAACCTTGTTTTTGTTTGAATTTAACTGCCCCTATAAATCACTTGTTGTACTGAGAATGAAAAATATTTCCTCGTAAGTATCATTCTTGAATGAAAATTTTCATATTATTTCATATAGTAATTTTGATGGTTATTGTCCAGATTATAAATAGTACTAGCTAGTGTAGTGTTCAATCAATACCCACACACAGAGCTAGCAACACATATTCATCAAATATATTTTGGTGAGTGGGAGGTGGTGGTAAAAAGAGGTAGTAGTGGTGAGTGGGGGTGGTGATAGTAGTGGTGAGAGAGAAAAAAAGGTGTTGGTGGTGGTGGTGGTGGTGTGATGGTGGTTAGAGGGAAAAGTAGGTGGTGGTGGTGAGAGAGAAAGGGAGGCGGTGGTGGTGGTTGTGGTGAGAGGGATAAGGAGGTGGTGGCGAGAGTGGGGTAGAAGAGGAAGGGGGTGAAATAATGAAATTGGAGGTGTAAGTAGTGGAAAAAGAGAGCAAAAAAATTGGGGGCCAACCCACAAAAAAATTTGAAATGTGGGCTGGGCTAAAAAAAAGCCCCATTAATAGGGGGCTTAAATTTTGTGGGGCTAAATAGGGGGCTAAACAGGGTTGGGCTTGGGGCCAAATTGACACCTCTACTTGTACGACATATATTCAGCCGTGTATCCCTCTTTTGAAGAGAAAGATGACCCTGGGGATAACCGGCGGCAATTACGGTGCAGAAGAAGGAGAAAGAAAGAAAGAAGGAAAAAATACAAGGGTAGCTTAATTGGGAATCTACGTATTGTGTTATTTAGATGGTTTTACTCCTAGTTTTTGTTTCAAGATAAGCGTAATTTCCCAACACTGAAATTGTGTTTACTCCTAAACTATTTCTTAGATCTGCTTCTTTAATTTTGTTAAATATGTTCATCTCTCCATTTATGTATGTATAATTTCCTATTCTTATAGAAGTCTGGCCTACTGAAGATTTTGAATGTCTTTTTTGAATACATTCAACATCAGTTATTTAAACCATCGATTTGAAACATCTATTTTTTAAAAAAAAATTAATACTTTTAAGTATTAATTAATCAGTTTATAAAATCTTATTATACAAAATTATTTCTCATAATAAATTCATAAAAATACTTCAAATTCCTATTAAAATTTCTATCTTACGATTTATAATCTTAAAAGTTCTTCATTCTTACATAAAATTCTACGAATATTACTAACACCACACAAATTAAACTTGTAAATTTTTTTTTCTTGGACTGCAGCCCATGAAAGAAGAAGTGTTTTCTTGCCGATTGTTGTACCATCTAGCTTCTGCAATGTCACTTCAGTATTATTTAATGCCTCTTCAACACTATTTTTAGAGAGGTTGTGTTTAGTATGATTAGTGAACACATTGAGAGAAGAAGCCATGTTATCTCTGAATATGCAAAGATTTCACTAAGACTGTGGATTTTACCCATTGGCAAATTGGACGAAACCACAACTTTGTATTTGATCATAATCACCCGGTGTATTTGAGTAGGAAAATCCCCACGGGAGATTCTAGGAATAACATGTTGGCTTTTCTAAATTCTAAGATTCTAAACTCACAAATCACTATTTTTTGCGATCACTTAAAGAGAGTGATAAAATAAGAGCCAATTTAGCAAAAGATATTCCAATGAGGTGAATTCCACACAACTTAAAAGAGTTACACAGATTTTCAAAAACCTGATATAGCGATGCTAACCCAATATACATCACAGGATTTTACTTTTACCTATCAATGATTCAAAACCTACTATATTGGTCGGAGTTTAAAAGGGAAAAGGAAAATGTGCTTACCATTCTGCATTAAAAGATGAAAGCTAGAACTTATGGTCTATGTAAATAATGAGCCAAAAATATCCTTGAATTTTTATAGACAATAACATCATGCAGACAATCATCCAAACCACCTCAGAAAATAATGAGCAACACTTCCAATGAAAGAATCAACTGCTAATCCATGAAAAACTTTTCTATCTAGAAAACACTAAGTTATAGTGAACCAAGTTGTTAAACAGTTGTACACATTCCATCCCTAAAGTTAATTAAATATTTTCATAAACCACCTAGATAAGCATAAAAGATAGAAAATATATTCAAGCAAAAAGTGTTGACACGTACAATTAGTCCAACACTTAGATGAATCTATGATAAGCAACGAAACAAAGCTTGAGAAGTGGGGAGAAGGAAATGCTAGGCAGCTTAAATAAAAGAGTTTAAGCTAAAGATTCAAAGAAACCAAAGAATGATATAGAGGAAACCAGGAGATATAGCCAATCAAATTAAAGTGCTTAAACATGCACTTCAAAAACACCACCATAGCACAACATAGCACCTCAATGAAGGTATGCTTATCTGATAACTAACTCTTAAGATTACTTCCCATTACTTATAGTTGTCGTTTTCTTCTTTGATGGATTACTAGCATTTCCTAGTTTTTGTTTTCATTCTGCTGTCCTTTTTCTTATTTTACTTTTCTGATGATCAGTAGTAAATTTGTGTTTCATAAAAATGCATCATGTTATACTAGCTAGGTGTGAATTGAGCATCAAGATCTGAAAAATAAACTCAAATGGAGAAAGAAAAATCAAAAAGTAGAAGTTTATTGCATTTTTTCAACTGGCCTAGGAGTGAATATCTGACATATAAACTCAAATAGAGAGATCGAAAACAAGAAGTTTACTGCATTTTTTCAACAGGCCTAGAAGTGGTGACTACATATTACAAGGCACCTTTTGGACACTGCTTAAGTTGGAACCCATGCAGAAAAAGCATTCAAAACACGTCCTTTCCATCCATGCAAAACCCATTTACCATCCTCATCAACTACATAATCTTTATGATATTCTCTCTTCACCATTAGTTTGACTTCATTGATTAACTCAGAATCCAATCGGAGTTGTTTGAACCCGGCTCTTCGGTTTCTGATATGCCACTGCTTGTAGGTCTCTGGCCTTTCAACCCTCTCTGCCCCTTCACACGCTATAACATTGATGGCATCTCTTCCAAACAACTCTTTCTCAAGTATCAACCTCTGTGTGTCTTCACGAGGTACATTAGCCTCAAACATATCAAACAATGATGAGAAGTGGTAAAGTGTCTCCTTAAACCGAGTCAGGAAAAATGGCGCACTATAACTACCGTTAACAACCCCGTGAAAGAAGATGTTTGGATTAATCTTTCTGATCAATTTCAATACAGCTTCTCTTGGACAGTTCACTGCCACAGTTTCATCAGGTAGGTTCTTCAGTCTATACAAACAACTAACAATAGTTATTTCATTCCTGTCTATCTTGAGATCCTCAAGCTGGATAGTATCCCATTTCTGTGCAATGCAGTTGTATTCGAACGGGACATTGAATTTCTTGCAGTAGTTTTCAATACGACGCCCTGTCTCCTCTACCCTTCCTGCAGGCCGAAATCCTGGTTGAGGAAGTTCGATTCCCGTAATTCGAAGCTTTGGAGGACCACCAGGTCTTGCTGAAAGTTTTTTGATAAGGCAAGGCCATTGGAAACCATAGCAAATGCCAAAGTCTATAATGTGAAAGTTGCTCACATTTTTCACTTGGCTAAAAATTGTTTTGGTCAGCAGCATATTTGTCATTCTTTGCAAAGGAGTCGCGGTAACGTATAATTTGTAAGCTTTCAACATCTCTGCAGCAGTTGCCCCTGTCAAACAAAGGGGCATATATGATGGAGTCTCAGCATTCAATCTAACCTCAAGACCTTCAACAAAGTAATGAGCTAACCGCTGGAGTCCATCCCCAAAAGGTGAAGAGTGTTGCCTAATCTGCTTGAGTAACTCATTTGCATTCCTTTGATCATAGCTTGCCACAGCCTGTGCACATTGTGTTAGCATAGTCCATAAATCAACCGATGCGGCCGTGTTGGTAGATGGTTTCTTTGGACGCGAGCGCGTTGCCTTTCCTCTGGAAACAACAATCTGTGATGATAGTTGAGGTTGAGCTTTTCCTTGCTGATAAAGTAGTACCTCATCCAAGATCTCTGGTGCCTCTAAATCATCAGAGAAAACAGCTGAAAGCTTACTATCTCTTCCCCCTTGTTCATTACAAGCATCATCATCATCCATCTTATGAATTCTCTTTTCTCTTGGTACTGAGACTAATCTCTCTTCCACATTCACATTCTGAATGGAATTCCAACTTCCATTGTTAAATTGATCAGCAGTGTGTGACTCATTAACAATATCAGAAGCTTTCACATCATAGGGGTTTTCTACTAGATGAGTTTCTGGTTGTAGGAAAGAAGAGTCAAACTCACCTGCAACATTGATCCAATCAGATTCATCTGAGTTATCAGTTGTGCAGCTGCTACAATTGCTCTCAAAACTGGTAGTTCGACCGAAATTTCCATCCGGATCTGCGCGATCATCAGGGAAACAAGCAGGATCTTGATGATTTGATGAAGGGTAGTTATTGCCAAGGACATCATAGAAGGACTTTTCAGCAGCTTGGAGTTTTAAGCATTCCTGCAACATGCAAGGTTTGCGTTCCAAGTCGTCTTCCTCATCCATAAGGATGTCACTGATGAATCTAAGGATGGGATTGGAATATCTAGTGGAGTCTGAGGATTCTCCACTAGAGCTTGTGCCAGAAGAAGGAGAATATGACTCCTCCAACTCAAAACCATTCATTATTGGGTTCACTGAGTAATTATGATCATAAAAATCTTGCAGAAATGAATCAGGAGAAAGCATACTGAAGGAAGAAGGCTAAGACCAACAAAAAAAACAGACTTGTATAAGAGATGTATCTAAAAATTGAGTATTTGGTAGGAATTCCAAATAAAGTCAAACTTTAATTACTCAAAGAATTAAAGAATAGCAAGATTCAGAAATCTAAATAGCTATTCCTAGTCCTTAGTTTTGGATGATAACATAATCATAACATCTAGAATGAATTAGAGTGAAAACATTATAGACTCTGATGAATCTAACCTAGGAGAAGTTGAGATCTAGCTTAACTGAAGTGTAACCCTTCTTTATAAAGAATTAATAAATGAAATATTTATTTGTATAAGGAACCTTCTAGGATGGAGTGTCGCAGCCGCCACCCCACTTTTAGTATTATTTTATGATTGATGATTCAAGATAATAGTAGTAAATAATCAACGATGTGTATGGGCCAGTGGAGGACTAAGGGTCACTGTCACACACACGAGCTCTATTAGTCGTTAGTCCTTGTTGATCTCTATAAATCTTGTTCCCCAAGTCAAAAAGTGTACACGTGGCAAATGCAAGTGAACCCTTGTTACCCAAGTCATTCACTATATCCTATTATTATATCATGATGATGAGTACTAAATTTTTGAATTCAATGTGAATGCACTTGTTATCGACAACTTGGTCAAAAGGAAAAACATTGGCGACACTTGACACCAACAAAAATATATCATAGGAGATTTTAATGAAAACCTTTTTATTTTTCTATTAATGAAAACATTGGTGATTATCCCATTTGAAAATTCAACCATCTCCTCTTTTTTGTTTTGATACATTCTAAGATCCATCCAGATTTTGTCAAAAAATAAAAGATCCATCCAGATACATGCTCCTAGTACCAAATTTTTGTCGTGACTTTCTCTTTATTTTGATTCTCCTTTAGTTGCCAGAAATAATGATTTCTCATCTTGACTAATCCTCCCAAGTATAGTAACAATCCTTTTTGACCGAAGAAATAGCTTTGAGGAAAAGTCAAATGAACCAATACAATTAACATTTTAATTATATTTGCCGTGATGTTCATGAATAGTTCAGAATATTACGAAGATTTTTATTTTTGGACCGTTGGAGATGGGATTACTCTGATGGTTTGTACAAGTATTTTTGTACCACTATTATAATTTTTTAGTTGGATCATTGCTAACTATTTCGGGATATATTAGGTCACTAGGCCAACCGTTGGTTAATTAAAAAAAGAGCAAAAGAAGCTCTCCATTTCTCATGAAAATTGGAGAGGTATGTATATTGCTTGGTTTTTGGAAAATAAAATGATACTCTCCGATCTCCATATGTGTGTCCGTCTCCACCATTTTATTTATTTACCTTAGTTATAGTCTATAGACCTCTAATTTATAAGGGCACCGTCTAAAAAATCAGTGTATTTATTGAAGATCCCCTGGTATCAAATACAATAGCAATCTCAAATTACTAATTTAAAAAGTCATACTCCAATTATTGGCTAATAATTTTTCCAAATTAAATAATACTTGTGCTAATAATCTCAAATTAAATAATACTTGTGCTAATAATTTAAAGGTTATTTAGAATTTGGCTCTTATTAAGAGTTGCAAGCCCATATTATCTACTTTTTAAAACTATAGGTTTAGTTTTGCTAGGCGACAAGCCAATATTATTGCTCATACTCTTGTTAAAGCGTCAATTGTTTATGTTAGTTCCACGATTTTTGATTATATTCCAACTTGTATCTGTGACATTATTTTTATTAAAATGAAGTAGTTTGGTTTCCGTAAAAAAAATCGCATGGGTAAGCAATTTTATAGAGCCGAAAAAAGATAGCTAGATTTATCATATAAAAATATATATAACTTTCCAAAAAAAAAGTATTATAACCAGAATAGAAATGCTAGTAACACTCTCTTTTACACTCTCTAACACTCTCACTTTATGATTGGTTAAAATTCATGTGGGTTCTACCACTTTAGAATTGGGACCCATTAATTAAGTGGAATCACATGAATTTTAATCAATCATAGAGTGACTATAGAAGACTGAGTAAAAAAATGTTACTAGCATTTCTTATAACTAGAATTAAGGGTGTGTTTGATTTGCTAAAAAGCAGGGGACTGAACTAGACAACTCTAGTTGTACCTTATTTGATTTGAAAAACTGTTCATAGTACTAGACAACAGTTGGGGCAAAGAACTAGACAAAAACCCAAATTTTCGTCCCACAAAACCACAGTATAACTTTTTGTCCACCCCAAAAATTACAAAAGTACTATTTTTATTTTCTACTCAATAATTTCTCTCTCTCACCTATCTTCTGTCACCTCTATTCTCTCTCTCTCTCCCCTCTATCATCTCCCTCTTCCTCTCTCTCTTTCATATATCATTCTCCTCTCTCCTCTGTCTCTACATCTCATATCTATTATATATATATATATATATTCATATCATAACACCTCTCTTCCTCTCCGTCTCTCACTTCTATCCTCTCTGGCCTCTCTCATATCTCATTCTTCTCTCTCTTTTCTCTCTCCCTCCCTCTACCTCTCATCTCTCTTCTATATATATTTTCATATCATGACCCCTATATTCTTCTCCCTCTCCCTCTCTCTTATCCTCTCTCTCATTATTTTCACTATAATTTTCTAATTATATTATAATATATATTATATAAAACCATTATAAACCGCATAATGAGAATTATAGTAAACTTACAGTTTTGGCTTGTGATGTCCAGAGTTCACCAAAAAGTATATTGAACATGTTGTCTAGTATTGTATCGTCTTATACTGTCAGTACTTATCTGTTTGTAAATCAAACGAACCATAAGAATGTAGAGTTGATTAATTAGACATAATTGTCAAAAAAAAAAAAATAGCCCGGACATAAAAGTCTTTCGATTCTTACAAAATGATCCTTTATTGGAATTCGCAACCTCTGCACTAAACTTTTCTTTAGGTAGTCAAACAAATTTAATCTAAGGAGCAATAGAATAATGTAGTAGGAGTGAGTGAGTGCAGGAGATGGCGCAGCTTCTGCGGGGACAAGTATAGTTGGACATCGATTTCACCTAATCACACCAACTCTTTTTTGATACAATCCTAATCACACCAACTTTAATAATACAGAAATTAGGCTCTACTTTATTACCCTCACCACCATTGCTCATGATTAATACTACTTTAATTCTTCACTCTCAAAGGGAGAATAAAGGTTCTTTTAAGAACTTCCAGAGAGAAGACATGAGTAGACACAACTTCCAGCACTATCGAGATTTAAGTGGAGGCAGAAAGCGACATCCGATAAAGGAAGCCGACAAAAAAGTTATATATGTATATATTTAGTAAAAATAGTTTTTATAAAAAATACACTAGAAGCAAAATTATAGGCACCAAATAACGCTACACATCATGTGTCTTATGTGTCTAATCAAAATATGTTGTTCAAATCAACTTTTGTCCGGATTTTAGTAATATCATGCCACTGAGGCTGTGAATCATGTCAATACCTGTTTAATAATACCACTAATACATTTTCTCTTTAATAATACCAAGCAATTGAAACTAGTTCAAATAATATGAGTTATGCTCAGGAGATTGAAGCTACTCACCCTTATGCTTCCATTATTTCTTACATCAAATCTATTTCTCTCAAGGCTTGGGATCTGAACTTTGTTCACACACTTCGGGAGGGCAACTCGTGTGCTAATTGGTTCGCAAAGTTTGGAGCTAATATGAGTTATGGAAATCATGTGTGGCCTCTTTGTCCAGCTGCTGTCTCGCCTCTCCTTATTGCGGATGCTATGGAGATCGAGCATGTTAGGCTCTAGTTTTGTTTTTTTGTTTTGTTGCTTTCCCTTTGATAAAAAAAAACTAGTTCAAATAAAAGCTAGGTAAATGGGGCTTTTTTTGGTAAGCAAACAAACTTCACTAATGAGGTTAGCACAGCATCATCACACCGTGGATGCCGATGCCAAAGCAGACAAAATACACCATCCAAACTTAACCAAAATTTGAGAGGGAAAATTACAAAGCTAGATTCATGACAGTTAAAGGAATCAGCAACTTCCTGAGGCCAAATTTGACTCTATAAATCATTGGTTACACCTTTGTACTCCCTGGTCTTGACTTCCTGCAATATATAAGAACCTAAACACCTGCCCAATAACAATTTTGCACTAGTGGCCTAATTAAACTCATAACAGAAGGAAAAGAACAAGCACCATCTGCATGATATTTCAGCAATTAAAATCCAAAGACAATTAAATTATAGAAATTTAAAAAATAAGGTAAAAGAGCTCCCACCTGTAGCCAGAGACAAGCATCCCCACCCTGTGCTATAATTTGCCATAGCTAAGCCATTTTGTACCCCAAACCAAATAAAAAATATTGAATATGTAAAGCAACCGACTTTGTAGGAGGAAAGACCTTGCTTTGAGCAGGAAAATATCTATTAATGAGAAAAGTGATTGCAAAGCAAAAAACATAAGGGGAATAACTTTGTTTATCATATTTGCCAGCAAGATTAGTTAACTATTTTTCTTGGACAAATAAGTTCAACATTGGAGTGGCATACACATAAACAGAAAAGAGGATTTATTATACAAGTGTCAAAGAGAACAACCCATGACCTTCAATCATGGATATCAGTATAGATGGAGAGAGGTGCTGAAACAGTGATGAGTTTGTAAACAAAGAGATAAGAGATCTCAATCTCTCCAAGATGATTAACCAGATAAATGGAAGTTGAGGAGTTTGAGGTACTGAAACAGTGATGCGAATGCCATTGGGAATGCTATTCTCCATATCTACGCAGTCTCGGTCCCAAAAACATATTTAACACTTTAAACTTTTCACAGAAACAAATAACATATTTTTAAGTAGTTGAAAAAGGAAGTCAACAAAACTACTTTGCTGGCCCAAGAGGAATGAAATGATTCAGGAATTTTAGACAACATTAAATTCTAGAAAACTGTAGAAGCACACCGAAAGAAACTTAGTGGCCTGAGAACATGAACAAGTGACACTCCATTTTAGATAGGTGGTTAGATCTTGAGGCAATTTTGCAGGTGTGAATGAGCTTATACAGTGGAGAATCAGAAATGGGGCAAACATATAATACTGAGAGATGATTACATGGCACCGGCATCGATAGAAGAAAAGCAACTTTTCTAATGCCAACATGGATGCATATATACCTAATAGATTGCAACGTTAAGTAACCTAGACATAAGAAATACAAATCAGCAGATTGCAAAGTTCAGTTAAGCACAAGCATTGAAAACATGAGATCCACACGCGAAGTTCAATGTCCAATCCTTTTATATCTTTTAATTGAAAAATATGTCCAGGTAGCAAACGGCATTCCAGCAAAGTACAACATTCAATAAAGTGGGAGCTGAATTAAGCTTGGGCGAGCTTAGGCAGGAAAATAAGGTTTTGAGAAGCTGACATATGTTAGCATAGGTAAGAATTGTCAACATCAAAATAAAAGAATCTACAAATTGTGTTAAAACGAAATTTCGAAGACAAAAACAAGAAAAAAAATTGCCATTGTAAAAAACTAACTGAAATAGTCATTTATTTGAAATTAATCAAACTAGTCAACTAAATAGATAGCATATCTCACTAGAGATATCCTGCAAAACCTTCTCACCAAATTATTTATAGATATGTTGGTCAGAGAAAAAAATATTAAAAAAACATTTGAACTGCTAATGCCCAGGAGCAGGCATGCAAAGTTGTTAACAGACTAAAAGGACATTGCTCCTCTAACATGCCTTCACTGTCTATGTAGGATTTGGTGCAAAGCTGGGAAGAATACTTCATACCAAAACCTAAAAGTTGGACGCATAGCAGGCATATCAAAACCTGAAACCATCAAAAGAACACAATAAGCTTTTCAATGTTATGAGATACATGTTAGTAACAGCCAAGTAAATTACTGCGATTATAACAACTATAGAACGGAAAGAAATGATATATAAAAGCGGAAAGATTAGAAGTCTACAAATGATTATTTGAAATTAGAACCATACCTTCAATTCAACCCAATATGAGTTCTGAAGCAAGTTTGGGGTAGTTCAGCAACATATCATTCCGCCGGCACCCAACAAGCCGATGCATACAAAATACGACCCTTCCAACCTTGAAGCATCCAGTTGTTATCTTCATCAAAGACAAAATCTTTGTGATACCATTCTCTTAGCTTATCTCTAAATTTGGTCATTATCTCCTTATCCAGTGGAAGCTGCCTAAAACCAGCCCTTACATTCCTAACCTGCCACTGTTTGTATGTCTCAGGCCTCTCAACCCTCTCAAAACCTTCACATGCTACAACATTCATAATCTCCCGACCAAAAAATTCTCTCTCAATCATCAACCTCCATTCATTTGCACGGGATATAAGAGTATCATACATATCAAAAATTGCAGAATAATGGAAAAGTGCCTCCCTGAAGCGCGTGGCAAAGAAAGGAGCATTATAAGATCCATTTACTATGGAATGAACAAATATGTCTGGACTTATCTTCCTAATTAACTTCAGAACAGCATTTTTAGGACTGTTCACTTCAACTGTCTCATCGAGCAAATTCTTAAACCTTACCAAACAGTTAACAGCAAGTACCTCATGGCTCTTAATATCAAGGTCTTCAATTTGAATGGTTTCCCAGTTTTGTGACGCTATAGCCTTATACTCAAAGGGAACATTGAAACGCTCACAATAGTTAGCTAACCGCCGGCCAGTTTCCTCAATTCTCTCTGCCGGTCGAAAGCCAGCTTGGGGATACTCAATTCCCGTGATGCGTAACTTGGGAGGTCCACCATCTCTTTTTGACAAAAACTTAATAAGAATTGGCCACTGGAAACCATACATAATACCAAAATCAATAATGTGAAGGGATTCCGCCTTTTCAGCCATGTTGAAAATCATTCTATTTGCAAAGAAATGTGCAAATTTCTTGAAAGGGCAACAAGATATCATAATTTGGTAGGCTTTCAGCATATCAGTAGCACTGAACATCTTGAGGCTCATATAAAATGTCTTCATTGCGGTACCAGCACCAACCATGCGCGCTTCTATTGCATTTGCAAAGTAATGAGCCAACCTCTGTGATGCATCACCTAAATCAGAAGAATGCTGTCTAATCTGCTTCAGCAGTTCATTAGCAGTCCTACTATCATTGGCAGAAACAGCTTGTGCACAAAGCACCAAAAGGGTTCTCAAATCAACAGTTTCTCTACTCCTCCCTTGTTTTTTCGATCGCACCTTCCCTCCATCATGCTGACCAGGCTGTGTACTACCCTTACCCTCCATGACTGATACTGATCCATTCTCTTTTTCAGCACAAAGTGGCACATTCTCAACACTAAGCAGCACTTGGTCAAACATCTCAGATAGTTCAGATGTTTGACTCTCTTCAACAGAAACTGCAGATTGTTTGTTGCTTCTTCCTCCTTCATCATCATCATCACTTCCTTGTCTCTCATGATTCTTTCTACTCTTCAAATTCTCCCTAACACTATCCTCCACCTTAACTCCCACACTTCCATTTGGTTCTTGAAACACCATGTTCATGCTATTCTCCAAACCAGTGTAAAGTTGAGTACTTTGAGGAAGAAACTTACTAGCTTCCTCTAACCCTTTTTTAAATTGCAACATAGAATCTACATCACTAAATATATTATGAGCCATAAGCTTAGTCCCAGAAGAGTCCAGATCAAAAACCCCATCACTAATATTAGTCAAAACATGCTGTTGAGATTGCAAATGAGAAATGGAATTAAAAGCAGAATTACCAGAAATTGGGGTATCTGGAGAAGGAGGCTTCAATTCAATTGAATTGGAACTGTTTCCCGAATCTGTAGTTAAACAATTCTCATTGGGGATCTGGAGAATATCAAGAGGGTGTTGATTAGGAGAAAGAGGCAAATTTGATTCCAAAGCATCATGGAAGATTTTCTCAGTGTGTTGGAGACAAAGTGGGTCATAAAACATGCATGGTTTTTGTTCAAAGTTCTCTTCCATAAGAATTTGGCTTATGTATTTCGCAGTTTCTGAAAAATCGGTGTCTTCGAGAGAAGGATCGGGATTAGAAGAGGAAACGAGTGGCTCCAAGTTGAAGACAGTGTTCGAAGGTGGGTCCAGATGGGGAAAATAGAAAGAAGGATCAGTAGTGGTAGTGAAATTGAAATTGTTTGAATCGTAGAATGGTACAAAGTTACCTTCATCGTCGAATTTGTAGCTGTCTGCAATTTCGACAAAGTTTGGATCCATAGCCGTTGCTGCTGCTTCTTCTTCCTAGTCCTACAATGTCTCTGTTTCAGTGAAACATAGTCAGTCCTAGACTATGATTACAATGAGTGACCAAAGTGGTGTTGTTGAACTTGAATACACAGGTTCTATTCTATTCTATGGTTATGATTTGACCAAGTAAAGAAGAAAGTTGAGGGATATAGGGATAAGGGAACAGAGATTCATAAAAGGTCGCATAGCCACGGTGATTCATAAATTTAAGAGATTCGTGATGCGCGAATGTTCCTCGAAGGTGGTGCAGCTAGAAAAAAGTATATACTAGTCTTTGAATATACTACGCTTGTCAGATCCTATTAGTTATTCAATGAATATTTTTAAACTACGATTTTATTTTATAAATAGGATTAGAGTGAGTATTTATTTATAGAACAAATTTGATGATTTCTTTTGAGTGACCAATCAACTAAATCATTTAGTGGTGTACTAATCAAATTAACTTAACTGTAAGATATAACGTAAAATGCTATCAATGGTCGGAATTTTATATTGTAACTTTGTATTCCAAGTTGATGAGATTTCATTTTATATTTTGGCCACCGAAAAAACAAGGGTCAAAAATCAAAAGCGGGAATACAACAACTTGCTCTAATTAGTATTCAAAGCGAGCATTTTGAACATATCACATATATCATCAAAAATTATGCGCATAACCAAATGCAAGTCGATCTGTAAACCCTGAAAATAAATTTACCTCATAACTCAAATGATATTCTTAAAATTCATCACCAATTGCGAATCATTCCTGGGCGATCCCTTACATACAACTACATTCACCAAATTAGTCTTGAACCATTTCAACCACATTGAGCACAAATAAAACTGAACTTAAAAATAAAGTGAACACAAGCTCGACAGTGTGTGAACACTTTATGACACTCGAAAGCAAAATAATCATTTCTAAAAAAGAAGACATTCATGAAGACAAAATAAAAAATAATTATATTCAAGAAAAATAATATTTCACAAACGTAACTTCAAAGCAAAATAGCCATTTATAGAAATTAAAAAAACATTTATAAAGATGAAATATAAAGAAGAAGGATGATAAAATTCAAAATAAGAGTAGAGAGAATTTAAGTGTGAGATAAAAAAAAGTAGAAGAAATTTAAATGAAACTGTTAACTCTAAAAACTAACAAGTGTCAACAATACAAGATGTCCAAAAAAAAAAAGTTTGATAGATAACAGAAGATAGTGGAATAAGTAGATTGGGAAAGGGGAAGCACCTCGGCCATACAAATCTATCCTTAAGCAAATTTGAACATAATCCTTGTGGTGTGTTAATTTGTTTTACAGAATAAAATTATGTACCTAGGAATGTTATTCCAAGGAATCACCATTCACCGGTAATGTTATTCCATATAAGATATAGAGTAAATTACATTCCCCTCGTTTCACTAAATATTTTTATGATATCTACTAATTTTAAGTCACCATTTAATAAAAAATAATTCATTTTTTTATAATTTCAATGTCAATGATAATTAAATTTTAATTTTTATGATTAATTTAATGATTTAGAATATAAAATTCAATTTTTAAATAGCCATATTTTTCGGTTTTAGTAAATTTTCAAGATTTTAATGTTATTTTGCAATGTTTCATATTTTATAATAGGATTTAAAATTATATCATAATGATTTTGTGAATCAAAAATAGAGAAAAATTGCATACGAAATTTAAATATTTTAAAATGGACTCGCAATACTCTTTTTTCGCACTTAGTGTGTTAAATTTGTATTGTTAGAGTTTAATTGTTAGATTATTAGAAATTTAGAAATTAATTAAGGGAGGAAAGTGTAGATTTTGACATAAGAGGAGGGGGGAATGTAACTCAAGTTTCTCCCAAGGAAAAGAAGTGTAATTTTTTCTAACATGTTTTTTGCATAAGAGGGGAGGGGAGTGTATATATTAATATAAGAGGAGGGAGAAGTGTAATTCAAGTTTCTCTTAAGGGAGGGAAGTGTAATTTACTCTAAGATATAATATGTTTGGTAGGTATTTGTAAAAGGATAAAAAACTCTAGGAATGATTTTCTAAAACTTGTGATTTGTGAAATAAACATGGTTCTCTTCCTCACAGAAGAGAGTTTAATTTATATAAACATATTACGTATCAGCTTTTATAACCACCATCAATCACAATTCATAGAGTGATTGGTTACCATGACTAATTGGTGGTTATCAATTAACCAATTTCTTTATGATGTGTTAACATCTAATTGGTGGATAGTGTAAAAAAACAGAAAATAGACCCGTATATCCTTGGACGACAAATGGCTGGTGATTGGCAATCCACCTTTTATATGCGGAAAATGCTAAAAGGTGACGACTCACGACACGAGACATAACTTTCGTGATAAAAACAAAAACAAAAACAAACGTGACCAAATGTGGATGTTGTACCACTATTGGTAGACCCCTCTCTAATGCCTTTTATCATCAGCTCTAACAATATGTGGCTGCTTTCTTATACGCTACATATGAACAAATCTCGCAGAGAATGCTAATTATGCTCTTTGCTCCTATCCTTAAGAAGATATAATACACTGTCTAAGAGAATGTCCCTCTAGCCCATGTCTCACAAAAATTAGAACATGAAGATGAAGGTCTATTCTGGAACCCAACAAGAAGAAGCATAGAGAATTCTTCCCTTCCAACCTTGCAACACCCAATTACCATCCACCTCAAGCAAAAAATCACTACTATATGCATCATTTCTCAACCTATCTTTTAATTTCTCAATGATGCATTGATCAAAAGGCATTGACCTAAATCCACTTCTCATATACCTAACTTGCCATTGCTTATATGTCTCAGGCCTCTCAACCCTCTCACAACCTTCACAAGCCACAACATTCATAACCTCTTTCCCCCAAAACTCTTCCTCAAACATCAACCTCATTGGATCCTCACGATCAATGTTAGTGTTCTTGTTGTCATCAAGCATATCAAACAAGGCACCGTAATGATAAAGTGCCTCACGAAACCTCGTCACAAAATAAGGCGCATCATAGGAACCATTAACAATGCTATGAACAAATATATTAGGATTTGTCTTCTTAATCAAACCCAAAACATAATCCCTCGGATTCTCCGACACAACCGTCTCATCCAAAAGATTCTCAAACCGAAACAAACAATTAACGGCTAAAAACTCGTTTTTATTTATCTTTAAATCCTCAACCGTTATTGTTTCCCATTTCTTAGCAATACCGTTAAACTCAAACGGAACGTTGAAACGGTTACAGTAACTTGCAAGTCTACGACCTGTTTCGTTGACTTTGTTTAACGAATCAGGAAGCTCTATTCCAGTGATACGCAGCTTAGGTGGACCAACAGGTCGATTTGATAAACGTTTGAAAATAAAAGCTGGCCACTTAAAACCGTAACCAACACCAAAGTCTATAATATGAATCGTTTCAGCTTCTTTAGCAAGATTGGAAATAGTATTGTTTGTGAAGGAGATTGCAAGTTTTTCAAAGGGGGATGCTGACGTGTAAACTTGATAAGCTCTCATCATATCAGCAGCAGAATTTGTTTTAGAAGAGAGAGATTTATAGATATGTGAACCGTTGCCGTTTAAGCGTGCTTGAAGAGCATTTGAAAAGAAATGAGCTAATCTTTGAGTAGCATCGCCGGTTGGGGAAGAATGTTGGTTAATCTGTTTTAGTAATTGATTTGCAGTTGAAATGTCATTAGAAGAAATAGCTTGAGCAGATATCATCAATAGTGTTCTAAGATCGACGTAATTGGTTTGTGTCCTTACACGTGTGTGGTGGTGGTGAAGTTGAAGGCTTGGAAATGATTGTTTTTCTATATTATCGCCAAGCACTAGTAGTTTATCAAATAATTGGGATAACTCGTACTCGTAATTGGCGTCACCATTTGGCACGTGCACTTGTGATGATGTCACATCATCATCATCATCATCATCATCATCATCGTCACTTTCTATATTTATCACAGCATGAGGATGAGGATGAGGAAGAGGAAGAAGAGGAGGAGGGGAAAAGGTGGGTTGTTGTGGTACGAAATGGAGGGGATAATGAAGACCCGATTGATAAGTGTCAGGAATAGGAATAGGAATAGGAATAGGAATAGGAGGAGGGAGAGAATCTGGGAGTGGAAGGAGGTCTGTATGGTGAAGTTCAAGGTTAGTGGTAGTGGTGGAGGTGGAGCTGCTAGAAGAAGTATAATCAGTGAAGCTACTACTAGCAGAGAGAGGAGAATGAGGATGAGGATGAGGATGAGGAGGGTAGTGGTGGTGAATAAGATCACGAAATGATTTCTCAGCATTTTGGAGAGCAAGGGGATTGTAACTATTTTGCTCCTCTTCAAAGTCTTCTTCCATTAGCACTTGGTTTATGTAGCTAAGAACATTGGAAGAGAAGGAAGAAGAATCTTTGTTGGTGGAGAAGAAAGGAGGATTGGGTGGAGGAAGTGTTCTTCTATTATTATCCATGACCAAGAAAGAGATGAATGAAGTGTGTGTGGACAGTACGGAGAGTATGGGTGATGATTGTTACTTATATATATATATATATACATAATAAAGTACAGAAATGCTATAAGTGGTGTGGTCAATTCAGATCTTTAAATTGGGTTCGTAAAGCAAAGCTGTCCAAAACCAAGTGAGTCCACACTGCAAATGCGAAAAATTATGCGTGTTGGGACCGCCCAGTTAAATTCAACATAACCTCTCTTCCACAACTACTCAATGGGGAAACTCCGTGTGATGCACTAATAACCCAATATGCCAATTCAATTTGGTCAGTTAGCAAAATCTCCAACACTTTTTTTTTGTCAACTCCACCACTAAACATTTTTTATATTTATAGTATTCATTAACTAATTTAATCACCGAATCCAATTACCTTAGGAATGCACCAACGTTAAATCTATTGAGGGAGAGTTTATGTCACCTATTGTAGTCCTATCCGGCTTGATGGATTAGTTTCAATAGTTGCGGGCTGAAAATACTCAGTTCACACACACAAAACTAAATTAATCATGAATTAAATATGTCATTTTACATTTATTAACTACTTTAACCGTTTGTTTTACCAAACACGTGATTTGTGTTATCAGGTAGCTCATCTGCTAACTTTCTATTATCCTCTATTTTTTACCAAATAAGACCTAAAATTACTGATCGAAGACGAGAATATGAGAGAAGTTACGATTGGGAATGAGTTGGGTCGAGCTGGGATTTGAATGGACTAGGTCTGTAATCTATCATAGGCCCATCTTTTAGGCCCGACCTAGCTTTTTTGAATGCCTGACAAAGCCTTGAACACTTGTTTAAAAGCCTATTTCACCATTTTTTTTAGATCTAAAAAAACCTTTTAGGAAAATATCTCTATGTGACATCTAATTTGAGATCTAAAAAAACGTTTTAGAAAAATATCTCTTTGTGACATCCTATTTACATTCTTTTTTATAGTAATACCTTTAAATATGTCAAAAATTGATATATGTCAATATGTTTAAATTAACAAAAAATGCTAGTAAATTAATGATTTAACACAAGGTAGAGAATTTGTTTTGCTAATAATAAAAGTAATTAAAAATACTATTTATATTTATTTAAGCGACCTGGTAGACCTAAAAGATTTTTTTTCAGGCCTGTGATCTGACATTTTTAGCTAAATAACTTTTTGAAAAATCATTGGTCTTGTCTATTTAAAAAAGCCTGGCCTAACCTGTGTGCGGGACCGTCGAGTTAAATTCCACATAACCTCTCTTCCACAAGTAATCAATGGGGGGAAACTCCGTGTGATGCAATAAGCCAATATGGCAATTAAACTTTTTTTTGGTAAGTGAAGAAAAGGCTACAGGAGCTGCAAAGGGGAAAAAAGAACAAAGACTAAACCAAATAAAAGGAAACTATCTCCTAGCATACTGAACCCCTGAAGCATCAGCTTCAAGGAGAGGAATGGCTGCGTCTGGAGGATCCACAAAATCACACCACGGATCTGGTCCCACTGCCTCTCGCTTAGCTAACAAATCAACAACTGAGTTAGCTTCCCTCCAAGAGTGTTCGAACCTGATAGTCCAGTGTCTCTTCACCAATTCTTGAATATTGGCAATGATGGCCGCATAATGATGCCAAAGATTGACTTCTTTGTTGATGAGGAGGAGGGAAAGAGAAGAATCCGAATAGCAAGTCAAGTCTCTGTGGCCACGAGCCCAAGCCACCTTCAGACCATGATAGATAGCTAGCAGTTCAACATGAAGGATTGTAGAAATGCCCACACATCCTGCAAACCCAAAAATCCAATCTCCATTAGGATACCTCAAAACCCCACCAAAGCCGGATTGCCCTGGATTCCCTAGGCTGCTACCATGGGAATCCAGGGCAATTAAATTTGGTCAGTTAGGAAACTCTCCAACACTTCAAAAATATTTATTCCACCACTAAACATTTTTTATATTTTATAATATAGATTAACTAATTTAATCACAAGAGCTCGAATCCTGTTTTGGGAATGAAGCAATATTAAATCTATTGAGGGAGAGTTTTGCCACCTATTGTCTTATCTGGCACAAGCGATTAGTTTCCGTAGTTGTGTGCAGAAGACACCCAGTTCACAAACAAAAAAATAAATTAATCATGAATTAAATATGCATTTTACATTTATCAACTACTTTAATCGTTTGTTTTACCAAAAAATATGATTTGTTTTCAGGTAGCTCATCTGCTAACTTTCTATTATCCGCTATTTATTTACCAAATCAAACCTAAAATTATTGAAGACGAGAATATGAGAGAAGTTAGGGTTGGCAATAACTTGGGTCAAGCTGGAATTTGAATGGTCTGGACTGTGATCTATCATAGGCACATTTTTTAGGCCCGACCTAGCCTTTTTGAAAGCCTGACAATGACAAAGCCTTGAACGCTTGTTTAAAAGCCTATTTCACCATTTTTTTAACGAAAAATACAACTTAGGTCAATGAGATCCAACTCTAATTTGAGATCTAAAAAAGAAAACTTTTAGGAAAATATCCCTATATGAAATCCTATTTACATTCTTTTTTATAATAATAACTTTAAATATGTCAAAATTGATATATTTGAATATGTTTAAATTAACTAAATATGCTAGTAAATTAATGATTTAACACAAGGTAGAGAATTTGTTTTAGTAATAATAAAAGTAATTAAAAATACTATTTATATTTATTTTAGGCGACCTGGTAGGCCTAAAAGACTTTTTTGCTGGCCTGTGTCATTTGATATTTTTAGCTAAATAACCTTTTGAAAAATCATTGGTCTTGTCTATTTAAAAAAAGTCTGGCCTAACCTGGGCTGTCGTAACCTGTGTGCAGGATCGTCGAGTTAAATTCCACATAACCTCTCTTCCACAAATAATCAATGGGGGGAACTTCGTGTGATGCAATAAGCAAATACGGCAATTAAATTTGGTCAGTTAGGAAACTTTCCAACACTTCAAAAATATTTATTCCACCACTAAACATTTTTTATATTCTATAATATAAATTAACTAGTTTAATCACCAGAGCTCGAATCCCGTTTTGGGAATGAAGCAACATTAAATATATTGAGGGAGAGTTTTGCCATCTATTGTGGTCTTATCTGGCATAAGGGATTAGTTTCAGTAGTTGTGCGTAGAAGACACTCAGTTCAAAAACAAAAGGCAAATTTAATCATGAATGAAATATGCATTTTACATTTATCAACTACTTTAATCGTTTGTTTTATCAAAAATATGATTTGATATCAGGTAGCTCATCTGCTAACTTTCTAGTATCCTCTATTTTTTTACCGAATCTGACCTAAAATTATTGATCGACGTCGAGAATATGAGAGAAGTTAGGGTTGGCAATAACTTGGGTCAAGCTGGAATTTGAATGGTCTGGGTTGTGATCTATCATAAGCACATTTTTTAGGCCCGACCTAGGTTTTGTGAAAGCCTGACAAAGTCTTGAACGCTTGTTTAAAAGCCTATTTCACCATTTTTTAACGAAAAATACAACTTAGGTCAGTGAGATTCAACTCTAATTTGAGATCTAAAAAAAACCTTTTAGAAAAATATCTCTATATGAGATCCTATTTACATTCTTTTTTATAATAATAACTTTAAAAATGTCAAAATTGATATATGTCAATATGTTTAAATTAACAAAAAATGCTAGTAAATTAATGATTTAACACAAGGTAGAAAATTTGTTTTAGTAATAATAAAAGTAATTAAAAATACTATTTATATTTATTGTAAATAACCTTTTGAAAAATCATTGGTCTTGTCTATTTAAAAAAAGTCTGGCCTTTGGCGTAATGATGCTTTGGGGACTTTGGCGTAGAAGGAATGATAAGGTGTGGGAGGGAGTGTTGCACCCGGTGAATCAAATTGTGAATAAGGCGCTGGATTTCTGTGTTGAGTGGAGTTTGGCTCGGGCTAGACGGCCAACAGTTGGAGGCGTGACTGATACTCAGAATAAGCAGCAAGTTTATTGGCAAAAACCGCAGGAAGGATGGTACAAATGTAATGTGGATGCAGCCATTTTTGCAAGTGATAACAAGTACGGAATTGGTATGTGTATTCGCAACTCAGTTGGTGCTTTCTTTAAAGGAAAAACAATGTGGTTTAATGGTACTCCATCTCCTCAAGAGGCAGAGGCTATGGGTTTGTGGCAAGCATTACTCTGGTTGGGAGAGCTGGGACTGACATCAACAACCATAGAGCTGGACTGTTTACCAGTTGTACATGGGGCGACGACAGATTCTCGATCCGATACTGAGTTTGGTTTGCTTTTATCTTACTCTAGGAAATATTTATCTAGATTTCCAAGCTTTCAGGTGAGCTTTGTTCGGAGACAAGCAAATCTTGTTGCTCATACGTTAGCTAGAGCATCAAGATGTAATGCTAGTTCCCAAATTTTTGATTGCATTCCATACTGTATTGAAACTATTATTAGTAATGAAATGATATGAGTTTGTTCTTGTCAAAAAAAAAAAAGTTTGGCCTAATTTGGGCTGTCGTAACCTCTGTGTGGGACCGTCGAGTTAAATTCCACATAACCTCTCTTCCACAAGTAATCAATGGGGGGAAACTCCGTGTGATGAAATAAGCCGATATGGCAACTAAATTTTGTCAGTTAGGAAACTCTTCAACACTTCAAAAATATTATTCCACCACTAAACATTTTTTATATTTTATAATATTGATTAACTAATTTAATCACGAGAGCTCAAATTCCGTTTTGGGAATGAATCAACATTAAATCTATCGAGGGAGATTTTTGCCAACTATGTCGGTACTCGTTGTCGTTGCCAGCCAGATTTCCCAGCATAGATTAATCATTAGCAAAGCCAGTGGAAATTACGCACCACTGACATGGTAACAAAAAAAATCAAACTAGTTTACCGCTAGTTTTACCAAACGCGTGATTTGTTATCAGGTAGCTCATCTGCCAACTTTCTACTATCCTCTATTTTTTATCAAATAAGACCTAAAATTAAGGCAAAACTACTCCCGAGGTCCCTTAACTTATCTTTTGGTATCAAATCAGTCCCTTAACTTTTTTTTGTAACGACTTAGTCCCTTAACTTTTAAAAACACGATAATGTAGTCCCATTTAACGTTTTTTTGTTAACACCGTTACAAAAATGCTCAGGTGGCTGTTAGATACCCAGATCTTCATCTTCTTCATACCCAGAACTTCTTCATACCCAGATCTTCATCTTCTTCAAAGGCTCCTCTTCATCTTCTTCAAAGGCTTCCTCCGGTTCATCTTCTTCAAAGACTTCCCAACTACAAACCCAGAACTTAAATCAAAAACCCAGATTTTCGAGAACAAAACAAAATAAAACAAAAATGAAAACGAAACGAAACAAACCCAGTTCGAAACAATTTTATTTCATTTTCAGATCTACGATTTTCGTTTTCGTTTTAGATCTACGATTTTCGTTTCTATTTCAGTTCAATTTCATTTTTACAATGTTTCTGAATTTTTGGGTATCAGTTCAAATTTCATTTCTGTTATGGGTATCAGTTTGATTTTTGCTTCTGTTCCTGGGTATCATTTCTGCGTATGTTAATTGCCAATCCCCAATCCCCAATCTGATAGTATATGCTACTATTAATGTTTAATAGACTATAGATTCAAACTTATGAAGAAGAGTGAAGAAGATGAAGGAATAGGATGAAGAAGACGATGGAAGAAGAGGATGCATAGGATTTTTTTTCCATTTTTCACCTATTGCTTAAATTCATGGAGCATGGAAGAAGAGGATGCGAACATGAAGAAGAGAATTTTTTCCAGTTTTCACCTAATAGACACGTCAGCCACTGTTAAACGGAGTTAACAAAAAAAACGTTAAATGGGGCTACGTTGTTGTGTTTTTAAAAGTTAAGGGACTAAGTCGTTACAAAAAAAAGTTAAGGTACTGATTTGATACCAAAAAATAAGTTAAGGGACCTCGGGAGTAGTTTTGCCTAAAATTAATGATCGAACACGGGAATATGAGAGAAGTTAGGGGTGAGAATAATTAGGGCCGAGCTGGGCTTTGAATGGTATGTGTGTGTGATCTATTATAGACCCACTTTTTAGGCCCGACTTGGCCTTTTCGAAAGCCAGACTAAGCCTTGAAAGCTTGTTTAAATGTCTATTTCACCTTTTTTTAACGAAAACAAACTACCTAGGTCAATGAGATTAAACTCTAATTTGAGATCTAACAAAACCTTTTAGGAAAGTATCTCTATATATATGACATCCTATTTACATTCTTTTTTATATCAATAACTTTAAATTTAAATATGCCAAAAATTGATATATGTCAATATGATTAACTTAACAGGAAATGCTAGTAAATTAATGATTTAACACAAGGTAGAGAATTTGATTTAATAATAATAAAAGTAATTAAAAATACTATTTATATTTATTTAGGGGTTTGTTTGGATTAGCTTATTTTTGAGCTTATAAAACACAACTTATGGAGATAAATAAGTTTTTATGTTGATTTACAAGTTCTCACAAACAAAAATTATATCTCTAAAAGTTGTTTTTTCGTAAACTATTGACAAACTTATGAATAATACATAAAAGCTTACTTATTTGCATAAGTTGTTTTGCACAAGCTCAAAATAAGCTCTATCCAAAGAGGCCCAAAATAGGTCAACTTGGTAGACCTAAAAGGCTTTTTGCTGGCCTATGACCTGTTATTTTTAGCTAAATAAGCTTTTGAAAAAACATTGATCTTGTCTATTTAAAAAAAAAGTCTGGCCTATTCTAGACTGTCATAGGCTAGGCCGTAGACTCCTGTTAGTTGGCTTGCCCTATTCCCACCTCTAAGAGAGAAGTGTAGAATAAATTGTATTGATTATGAGAATGGTGATAACATAAGAAAGTATGAAACTTATATAGCCAATAAGAACGATTAATTACTTAAATAACTTCTAACTAACTTTCATATTTTTAATATTCACTACAATTTGGGAGGTGTCTATTACATTTCTAGCCTGAAAATTTCTAAAAGAAATGCGGGAAATACAACGATCGAAAAGATCGTTTTGTACCCCCACCTTGATACGTTATAGCCCCACAAAATTTGTTATTCCCAGAATGCCCTTGCGAATTGATGTGTAACGAATTTATCTAATTAAATGATAAATCATTTTATTGAATAAAACCACAACAGATTTATTTTTTATTAGATCAATATATATTTTTATAAAAATGGCTAGTAGATTTAATTCAACCCACATACATCCGGTACGGCTAAAATAACAAAACGCAATTACATAATATTTACATAAATCCGTTATTTTTATGTTTTGATAATGGATTTATCTTAGTTATTAGATAAATTCGTTTTGAATTACTTTGAAATGGATTTATCTAATAAATACATAAATCTATTTTGTTAATTTGCACAAACGGATTTATGTATTAATTCGATAAATCTGTTTTGTATAATAATAAATAAATTAAATTCAGATTCTAAAATATAAGATCTAAAATATAAAGAATGTTATATACAAAAAATGTGACAAAATATTAGTGAAACGTAAATCAATTTCAAAATCAGCTGCTAAGTCTATAATCTTTGGTGGACCAGATGGTGATTTGGGGACCGGAGTTAAAGACACCTATAGTTGGAAACACCCTATATAAGGATCCAACCATGAAGTAGCATCGTCTGATGAATAACGATCCCACTGAAGATCAACTGGAGGCAATGGACACTCAGGCAAAAGCGTAACATCCACCCAGTGAATTTTTTTCACGTGAAGAATAGAGATGATGTTGCGACTCTTACTGGTGAATAAGAACCTCTCAAATGCAAATAAGTATATGAATTTTTCAAATGATGATAACGACAACTCCGATGTCTTTCCCAACGTCTCTGACCCAACGTACAACAACATCACCACGTGTTGGGAATAGCTACAAAATAGACAATTGTTAGTTAGTTAATTAATTAAATATGTACATACATTTTTTTAAAAAAGAATTAATTAATTAAAAATACCGCCTCTGTCGTGAATGACCTTGATGTATCTATCGAGAACGGAATCAACTGTGACTCTGTATCATATCTATTGCATTTTAACATTTCTAAAAATAAGTAAATGTAACGAAAATAATACGAAACAAATTTATCTATTAGATACATAAATCTGTTGTTGTGTTTTTCAAAACAGATTTATGTATATAAAAGGTAAATATGTTTCACAAAATAAACAATAACGGATTTAGTCATCTTAAAGATAAATCCGTTTTCACGTTTTTTGAATACCGGATTTACGTTTTTAGCATGTAATTCGGTTGTGCAAAAATCAGAATAACGAAATTATGTTTAAAATCTAAAATCTGTTTGGTTTTTTTGGTGTAGACTAGGGTATCCACCGCCGAACGCAGTGACTAGTTCCCTCGCTGGATTGGAGGCACCTCGAAGGGTGGGACAACTGGTCTAGGGATTTAAAGTTGCTCCATGCCCAAGACGAGGATCGAACCCTCGACACTTGGTTAAGGGAGGATGAGCCCCAACCGCTCAACCACACCCCTGAGTTAAATCTGTTTGGTTTATAACAAAAAGACAACGAAAAATATTTTTTGGATATAATTCTGTGTTAAAAAAAATCAACAACGGAATTATATTTTCAAAATCTTAATTCCATTAAATTTCGCATTAAAACAAACATATTTAACTGGATGGTAGGTAATTCCGACGGTCAAAAAAGTGGGACCCGCGCAGAGAAATTTGACCGCAAGCTGAAAAGTGTAATAAATGTCCAGGGTATTTTGAAAATAACCGAAATTGTGGGGGGTATGAGGAGACATGTTGTCAATATAAATCCCTATGTTCAACAAGATCACCTTCGTTAGTTTTGTTTCAAACAGAATGCAAAAAAACCAAGATTTTCTTTGATTTAGCCGGAAACCATGATCAAAAGCCAATGTGGAGTCCGTACTTACATATTGTCTTTTTTGCATGAAGATGATACCTAAACTTATTCCATGTGATAACATATGGCTTTGTTGCACTTGCACGTGATGCAAATGACAAGTTACATGAACTAAAAATAATTAGTGGCACTAGGGTTATTGCATGAACTACACTTAGCTTGATGCATGTAATCTCTTTAGTTGCCATTTACCTATAACTAATATTCATGTCCATATACTTGATCAAACAAGCAAACTGAATTAAACTAAAGTGTATTTTTTAAAATAGAATTCTTCTGATTTCTTCTAGTGGTTATGTTCCACTCTTCTCTGGTCTTGATAATACCGAAACGGCAAAAAAAAAAACTCTACCGAAAATGAAAGGGATAGATAGTGATTTTTTTTATAGGCAAAGTGGTTAGAAATTAATGTGTTAGTAGTTGGAGGGGAGGGGGGAGCGGGGAGCGGGGTTCGAACCCCATACACCTACATTTTTACCAACGATGTCCCTTTCACTCAACCACGTAAGCTACCCTTCCGGGACAAGATAGATAGGGATTAAATGATTATTGTTGGGTCTAGGCAGTTAGATTCTTCACTTTTGAGCTACAGCTAGCACAAGTGTATATTAGATGACCATGTAATACGGTTCAGAACCATTCAATGTGTTATGGTAATTGGTCTGTTACTATTTGCAGTCCCCGGAGGCCCATTTTCTCACTGGCCCATCCTCTTAGGTGAGCCCATAATTCAACGCTTCAGATGGCCAACACATCCAACGGTTCCTAATCATTAGGTTAACACCATTCAAAACCTATAAATACCACATTCAATGCTCATTAATGGTAAGCTATTCAACTCATCAAAATACTCTGTTTGACTACCTCACTGACTTGATCGTCGGAGTGTCATTGCAGGACCAACACCTCAACCTCGACCGGAACGTTCGTCATCAAGGACCACATCTACCAACTACCTCGGACCGACCTCCAAGGTCAGAAGTACGGTAAAGAACATTGGCGACCACAGTGGGAGGGTCAGTACTCAGACCTCGTCCCTTTACCTTGATCGACGATGGCTCCGGTCCTACGTCCGAAGGCCACTAACCTGGCAGTCGAGCCTGTGGCCGACCCTGGTCAGCAGGTACTACCAGAGACCGTCCCTCAAGAAACCCCGGAGGGACATGTGCAAGACGTCCCGAACTCAACTCAAGCTCAGCTTCAACATCCGAACAACAACTTCGTACTAATCCCTGCAAGTTCGGTAAGGAACCGACTTCCGCCCCCTCCTCCGGTAACGGCTCCGCCGGCGCTTTTCGTTCCGGCCGACGCAGTCCAGCAGCTCGTGCAACTACTAGCCCGGCAGGAGTTGGCCAACCAGGCTAGAAGTTTCCGTTTCACCGAACTTGAAGCAGAGGTGGTTGAGCTCCGGGCCCGGGGAATCGCCGACCTAGGCTCCCCAGAACCAGACTCTCCGGAAAGAAGGAACCCGGCTCGTAGGAGGAACCGATCTCCACCAGAAAGAAGGAATCATGGATCCCCATCCCGAAATGATCGAGTACGGCATCGCTCGCCACGACCACATTCATCCTGGGCGTCATCGTCCCCACGTAGGCGGTCGAGGAGCAGGGGGAATTCACCCAAGGAACAGGCACGACGCGTCGACCCTCATCGTCGTCATCGAACCCCTCCACGAGCACAAACATCCAAGCGAAAAGGACCTTTTACGGAGGATATCGACAGTTACCGAGTCCCTCGGCACCTAGAAAAACCACCTGAAGGATTGAAGACCTACGACGGGACTGACGACCCAGACAGACATCTCGACCAGTTTTACCATATCATGCAATATAGGAACGTCCCAGCAGAAATGAAATGCCGGATCTTTCCCTTAACGCTCGACAAATTAGCGTCGGAGTGGTTCCGATCCCTGAAGCCGAACTCCATCTCAACTTGGGATCAGCTAGCAAAGATGTTCAGCGTTCACTTTAACTTCGCCAAAAGCAAGCCCAAAAACAAGATCGTACTAATGTCCGTGGTGCAAGGGGAGAGCGAACCTCTGAGAGATTACATTGAAAGATTCAATAGAGAAGCCTCCCAAGTCCGCAACTTGGACGACGCGTTCCGGATATTTTTCATGACCCAAGGTCTGCTTCCCGGAAGTCCGTTCAAGAAGCATACCCTCAGGTGGGAACCCAGTACCTTGCAAGAGTTTCTCGAAATATCGCAATGCTTCATCAACGAAGAGGAAAGCGGCAAGACCGGAAAAGTCCTAACACCGCTCGGACCTTCAAAATCACGAAACGAAAACCCTCGCCAGAACGACAACCGAGGGTACGACGGTCGAGCCAATCGGGATCCCCGGTCTCGAAATCGTCATAGCTCTTATACTGAGCTTAACGTTTCCAATGCACAACTCTATGGCGAATGCTGGGACGTAGAGTTTAAAGATGTCAGACCTCCCAAGCCCCTTCCACACCGTCCAGGCCAAAGGCTCAATAAGTACTGTCGGTACCACCGAAGTAATGGTCATGAGACAAACCACTGCAACGCCCTCAAGGACGACATTGAAGATCTCATCAAACGAGGAAAATTGTCTACTTATGTTAAGAAGCCCGGAAACGAGGCAGCCGAGGTCAAACAAGAAAAGGAGACTAATGTCAAGAGAGGAAGGAAGAATGCGAGCTCTGATGACGATGAACCCGACCCCGGACGACATAAGGGTCATCCCGTATTGATGATGATCTCGGGAGGTTTTGAACACCAGGAATCCACCAAAAACATGAAGCGAAAATGGAAGGAATTATTAAGTGTGGCGTCGGCTTCGACGACCCCGACCACATCAAGTCGACCGCTTTTGTCGTTCGGAGATGAAGATCTAATTGACGGTAAGCCCAACAAGCACATACCTTTGATAATATCAGCCATGATAGCTAACAGAGAGGTTAGAAGAATCTTGGTAGATCAGGGGAGCTCATCAGATATACTTTTTCTTGGCCTTCTGGACAGAATGGAGATCGACAGGGACGATCTCACCCCTTATTCAGGATCGGCTCTTTCTGGCTTCAATGGATCTCAAACTAAACCACTTGGCCACATCGAGTTGATGGTATCCTATGGAGAGGAACCGTTGGTAAGGATGATCAAAACCAAATTCCTAGTTTTACCTTGCGAATCCATCTACAATGGTATCATCGGTAGACCGACCCTTGGGAAACTCGGGGCAGTAACTTCAACCACCCACCTGAAGATGAGGTTCCACTCCCTTTGTAACAAAGTAATCACCATAAAATCCGACCTCGAATCAGCTGCGAGATGTTTTTTCCTGTGGACTAAAGCTGAGCAAAAAGCTCGAGACGCGGAAGGGGTCCCACCTCCGGAAAATCCCGATCATCCAAGAGCGGACAAGGGACGATCTAGCGAGGTGAATGCGATGGATTTGGATGCTAGGTACAACCCAGATAGCTCCGAGGAAGAAAGCGATGACGATCTGGCAAAGGAATTAAAGAAGAAAATGAGAAGACCCCAACCTGACGGAGAATTCCTCCACATCCAGGTAGGGAAAGACCCCACAAAAGTCGTCAGAATAGGTTCTGACCTAGCAGAAGGAATCAAGAAGGACCTCATCCAATGTCTCCAAGATCACGCTGATCTGTTCGCATGGTCGGCTGGGGATATGCCCGGAATCCCTCCGGAGGTCGCATGTCACCAGCTAGCCGTCAACCCGGGAGCGAAATGGGTGGCCCAAAGGAAAAGAGTCCAAGGTAAGGAGAAGGCAGTTGCAGCTGCCAAAGCGATGGACGACCTCATCAAAGCAAGCTTTATCACCGAGGTAAAATACACGACCTGGTTGTCCAACCCTGTTTTAGTTAAAAAGAGCAACGGGAAATGGCGTATGTGCGTAGACTACACGGACTTAAACAGGGCTTGTCCAAAAGATGCCTTCCCGGTCCCCAGCATAGATCGTCTGGTTGACAACGCATCGGGTTTCCAACTCTTATCGTTTATGGACGCATACTCTGGTTACAACCAAATCGCCATGCACCCCCCTGATCAAGAAAAGACGGCCTTCATGACGGACCTTGGAAACTTTGCATACAAGGTCATGCCCTTCGGTTTGAAAAACGCTGGTGCCACTTACCAAAGAATGATGAACAAGGTTTTCCAAGGGCAGATTGGGAGGAATGTAGAAGTCTACCTTGATGATATGATTGCAAAGAGCACGGAAGGCAACCTTCACGTATCCGATCTTAGAGAGATTTTTGCTGAGGTAAGAAAGAATAGCATGAGGCTGAATCCTGAAAAATGCACTTTTGGGGTCCGAGCTGGAAAATTCCTCGGATTCTACCTCACTGAAAGAGGGATTGAGGCAAATCCTGACAAGTGCAAGGTAGTCACGGAAATGCGCACCCCAACATCGAAGAAAGAAGTCCAAAAGCTCAGCGGCATGATTGCCGCCCTATCTCGCTTCATCTCGAATGCAGCTTTCAAGTCCCTCCCTTTATTCAAGTTGTTAAAAAAGGAAGAGAAGGAGTTCGTTTGGACTGACGAACAAGACCAAGCACTTAAGCAACTCTAGAAGGTACTATCCGAACCTCCGATCTTGACCCGGCCCAATGAGGGAGAGATTCTGTACCTATACTTGTCGATCTCGGAAGAAGCATTGGGGGCAGTTCTCGTAAGAGAGACCGAGGTCGGGCAAAGCCCAGTTTACTTCGCAAGTAAAGTCCTACATGGGGCCGAAGCTCGTTATCAAAAGATTGAAAAGATAGCGCTGGCCTTAGTTGTCGCAGCTCGGCGTCTACGACCTTACTTCGTGGCTCACCAGGTGGTCGTGCGAACTAACTACCCTATCAGACATATACTGCACAGACCCGACCTGGCAGGCCGAATGATAAAATGGGCGGTCGAGCTTTCGGAGTTCGGAATTAAGTATGAAACCAGAGTTGCATTGAAGGCCCAAGTCCTCGCCGACTTTGTAGCTGAAATGACACCTGCTGACCCTGAAAACGAGATCTGGGCCCTACATGTGGACGGATCCTCGAACCCCAAGGGAAGTGGTGCGGGCATCATGTTGGAAAGTCCGGATGGGGTGGTCATTGAGGTATCCTTAGCCTTCAACTTCCAAACTTCAAATAATCAAGCAGAATACGAAGCTTGCATTGTCGGTCTCCGACTAGCAATCGACCTCCGAGTCCCTCGGATACGCTTGCACACCGACTCTCTCTTGGTGGTCTCCCAGATTTCGGAAAAGTATGAGACGAAGGATCCGACGTTGCAGAAGTACCTGGTCCGAGTTCGGGAACTATTATCACAATTCGAAAAATCAGAAGTAAAACACGTACCGAGGTTGGAGAATCAGAGGGCTGATATTCTTTCAAAGCTCGCCAGTACGAAGATCCCTGGAAATCACAGGATTATCATCCAAGAAACGCTCCACCAGGCCAGTGTTCCCCTTGAATCCGACTTTATTTCGACTATCTGTGTGTTGGAAGAAAGCACAAGTTGGATCGGGCCAATCTTGGACTATATCAACTCCGGTCAAGAACCAGGCGACGAAAAAGCAGCCAAGCTCATCAGAAGAAGGGCTTCGGCATTCTCAGTAATCGATGGAACTCTATACCGAAGAAGCTTATCTTCCCCCCTGCTAAAATGCGTACAAGGAGAAGAGGCTGATTATATTTTGAAAGAAATACATGAAGGGATCTGTGGCCAACATCTTGGAGCCCGGTCGCTAGCTCGAAAAGCACTCCGATCCGGTTTTTTCTGGCCCACCATGGACGCCGACGCCAAGAACTACGTTAGGAAATGCAAGAAGTGCCAGATCCACGCCCATGTCCACGTCGCTCCACCCAATGATCTGACGACCCTGTCCTCTGCGTGGTCGTTTGCGTGGTGGGGGATTGATCTACTAGGGCCATTCTCAGCAGCCCCCGGGCAGGTGAAATACCTCATAGTGGCAGTCGACTACATGAGCAAATGGATAGAAGCAGAGCCCTTGGCCACCATCACAGCTAAAAACTGCATCAAGTTTTTTAAGAAAAACATCATGACTAGGTTCGGGATCCCCGAAGTTGTGATAACGGATAATGGAACTCAGTTTACTGATGCTGGTTTCAGAAAGTTAATGGCCGACCTTAAAATCAAGCACCGGTTCACGTCGGTAGAACACCCCCAAACTAACGGCCAAGTCGAAGCAGCAAACAAGGTCCTCCTCAACGGCCTGAGGAAACGACTTGACGACGCCAAAGGCAATTGGGTCGAAGAATTACCATACGTCCTCTGGGGTTATAGGACGACTCCTCAAAGCTCAACAGGAGAAACCACCTTTCAGGCTCTCTTATGGCAGCGAGGCAGTCATCCCTGTCGAAATTGGGGAACTGAGCTGGAGGACGTCACACCCCAAGCCTCGGGATGAAAACACCCAAGCCCTCCTAGAGGAACTTGATCTAATCGACGAAGTCCGACGACGGGCCTCTCTTAGGGAGGCCGCTGTCAAACAAGGAGTGGTAACTCGATATAATGCCAAGGTCGTCCCAAGAGATTTTGAGGCCGGGGATTTAGTGCTTCGAAGGGCCGACGTCGGACTAAAAAATGCCGATCAAGGAAAACTCGCGCAGAACTGGGAAGGACCCTACCGTGTCAAATCCAAGACCGGCAACGGAGCTTTCTCACTTGAGACCCTCAGGGGAAAGCCGATCGAGCGAACTTGGAATGCGTCCAAGCTGAAGAAATACTATGTTTAAAAACTCCGTTGCATCCGTTTGAAAAGTCCTTTTCTCGAAAGGCAATTTTCTCCTTAAGGACGCCACCTCTAGGCGTGCCAACCCGCTGTAATGATTTACTCATCAATTAAAGTGGCACCCACGTTCATAACATCTTTATTTTTCAAATAAGATAAATCGAACAGGGACCGATCTTACGATCTCCCCGCGACCATGTCAAGTCGCGACTCTTTAAAACAGGTTAGATCCGAGCCGAGTCTTGGTAAACCGTTTTAACGAGAGTTGGTCTTCAGGAACACAGATTTCTAGAACGACCATTGGCCGCAGTTGCCAAGATCCCAAAAGGGCGAGTTAAATCTGGGCCGAGTCTCGGTAAACTGCCCTTAGGACGACGTACGTGACTAGCGAATATTAAATGCATTCGTAAACACAAAACGATGTCGAAACACGATGTTAAATATCAAGCTAGCACACGACGATAATAACTTTAAACAAAATACGAAGTTAAATTTCATTACAGACCATCTCGGATACGGCCGAGTCCTCAAGTTCAAAATCACACACTCCTATCACCAGAAAAGAAAACTAAGCACAGTTCTGAGTCTATGCAAGATCGTTTGGCGATGTATAGACTCAGAACTCCTGCGAAAGTTGCTACACAAGTATCAAGCATCGAGAAGAGGAAATATCACGGTCTTCGCTTTCGTCTTCATGTCGGTCTCAACAATTCGATCATCTTCCACTTCATGCTCGGCGTTGATGATCTTGTCATCCAACTGCAGGGAAGGATGAACCAAAGCAACTTGTTTCAAAGCCTCCTTAAAACCATCTTCATAAAGACCGACCGCCTCTCGAGCAGCCTCTTGAGCTTCCTCCTGACTCTTCTTAAGAGCGGTCTGGGATCTCGCAAGCTGGGCTCGTAAAACAGCGATCTGAGCTTCAGGATCGGAACTAACCTCTGCTTTATCTTCAACGGCTGAAAGTTTTCTCTGAAGCTCGACTACCTGACCTTCGAGACTTCCCACTTTCTTTTTTGCTTCATCCTCCGACGCCTCCAAAACCTTGATTTGACCCTCCAAATCTTTTACCTTAGCTTCGGCATTATCGGCCCTTGTTAAAGCGGCGCTTCGGGCTTCTTCAAGACTTTTCCTACCTTTCCTCAACATCTCAAGATCGAAATTAGCTTTGGCCAGAGCAGTGTTTTTTGCGGTCAGCTCTTGCAGGATCTGAAAATTCTTCTCTTTCTCCGCACTCACCAACTCTGGAAAACGAACAAAAAGGAGTTATACTTAGAATTTAAAATCGACGACCTGAAAGAAACAACATGCTCGGTTTACGACGTTACCTTCAGCTCGTTTTTCATACTTTTCTTTCTGGACCTTATGCACCTCAGCCAAATTCAGGAAGATCTACGCAGAAGCTGCGATAGGATCAACCCGCCATTCCTCAAAGTTCTGTTCCAGAAATTCCTCAGACAGAGGAACAGCTTTGACCTTATGCTTCACCTTTTTTGAGTCTTTGACCTTTTTGACGCTCTTCTCGACTTCAAGATTGTCACGTTTCCTTTTTACCGAAGGACCAACGTCGGCAGATCTTTTCTGAAGAGATGCGGCATCAGAGGACTGTACCTTTTTGCCCCGATCATCAGCGTTCAGATCACCTTGTTTGACAATGCTGATAGGGATAGCATCGGGAATAGGATCAGATCGTTGGGAATCGTCGTCAATGTCGACAGCCTCCTCCACCTGCCTGAAAGCCAACTCCTTCATCCGAGCGAGCCTCTTAGAAGCCATAGTATCTGCAATGTGAACAAAGAAAAATTGTTAGTCAAATACGAAAGGAAAACAAAAAGGCACGGTAATGATCTTAATCAAACCTAAAACTCTTTGCACGTCGCGCTTCTTAGCGGCCTTAACAATGACGTCGGTAGGAATACCCCTATACTTCGCCTTTTTGTAAGGGATTTGGTCAGAAATGTAGGCCAAGATCTTTTTGGTAAGACGATTTTCCACACCCAGCTTTTTCTCACCAACGGCATAAGAATGCGTAGATCGGTTGTAATGCCCATTGCTCCAGCCAATAGGAAACTTAGTGGATTCCAGCGTCTGACCATCGGATCCGAACTTCCCCACACAGTCCACAGCCTTGTCGTTCACGGGCTCCACCCAGTAGAAAAATTTCTTCCAATCACCTCGCAAGGAATCAGTGTAAGCTCGGAAGATTTTCGAACCTCGCCTTGATCGGAAACTCACATGCTCACGCCCGAAATTAGCGGCCTTCTTTTTGCCACTATTCCGGTTAAGCTCGAACAAGTGAAAGAACAGCGTGGGCGACGCCGGCCTTTCCAAATGAATACACAAGAGCTCGAAAGCTCGGAGGAATGCCCATGCATTAGGGTGCAATTGAGAAGGTGCAACGTCCAACCTGGCCAGTACGGTTTGCTGAAGACAAGTAAAAGGAGGTCGGATGTTCATATCCTTGATCGTCACGTGGTACATCGTAAACTTGAAATCCCCTGCCCAAGTAGCCACGTGTTCACCGTCCCTCATCCCTTCGACCCTCCAGATTCTGTCCGAACGACCATTAATCTTCTTCATAACAGGTCCGAGATTATGGAAAGATCTATAAACCGACTCTGTCTCCAAAACCGAGCTTGAAACCCAATCGTAAGGACGTGCTTCCCTGGCTGGAACATTTGAAACACCGAGGCCAGTGCTGGAATATCTATCTGCAGATATAGCCGAAGATCGACTGCTTCCTGGAGGGTTGGCAGTTCTTCTCTCTTGATCAATAGGCGCGTCGCCGGAATCCTCGATCGAAGGATCATCCGTCATATTTTCAGCCTCGCCTGATCCACGAGTTTGTGAGCTCCCTTGGTTTTCCCCAGATTGGATTTCTTCCTCGGACATGTCGTCCCCAGATTCGTCGTCCCCATCGTCGTTGTCATCATCATCACCATCGTCGTCGCTATCTTCTTCCTCGCCTCGATCTCCAGATGATTCGTCATTTGCTTCAGAAGCGTTGGGGTCGGACGTGAGATTTTCAACGTCTAGATCCTCATCGGCTTGCTCGCTGGTCGGAGCCGAATCCAGGTGGTCTTGTTCGTCTGGAGTAGTAGATTCAATCTTATCTTGAACATCGGGAGCATCGACGCGATCGTCTCGGAGATCCCCAGCAGGAACTCCACCGCCCGAGGCCATTTTAGTTGCTAACTCTGGGGGTTTGGCGGTGATTTGTCTCGGAGTTTGCTTAGTGACCGCCAGATCGGACCTGCAGAAATGGGGGACGAGATGTCAGGGTTAAACGCTGCAAATGGGTTCACGAGCAAGTCGGAACCCGACCTGACGGCCCCCACTCTGAGGGAGGGTAAGAGGACCAAGGTAGTTTCGACCTTATACATAAAAAGAAAGGAGGAGAAAGGTTTTTGGACAAAACTAACCTCGTAAACGACGTATGAAGGGATTAGGATCAAGCGGAAGTCTGGCTTTGCGATCTCGAACGATTGAAATGCACTGGAACAAACCGACCCTCGCCACTTTCTACTTGCTCACTCAAGGTCACTCCCCAAGATCGTCAGTCAGAGCAGTGGAGTTTCGTAACAAACACAATGAAGGAACTGATTCCCTATTTATAGTGGGCCAAGAAGCTGGGCCTCAGAAACAAAGCGACGGGTCCAATCAACAGGAATTAAACCGCACACGCAAAACGATGTGTCACCGTCATTAGCAGTTATGAAAAGACGTACCCTGTCAGAGGCATTTAATGCGTGGCACATATCACGAAGATTTGTCTTTATGCGCCTCTCTGATTTCCTAGAAGGCGTACAGTCTCTTAACGTCGTGACATATGAAGCTCGGAGACGTCGACGTCTTCTAACCTCGTATAAATCGGCATGGTCGAGATCGCTCGCACAGTTATAAAAGTCAAGATCGCCTATCAGACGACCAGACTTGGGGGGCAACTGTTATGGTAATTGGTCTGTTACTATTTGCAGTCCCCGGAGGCCCATTTTCTCACTGGCCCATCCTCTTAGGTGAGCCCATAATTCAACGCTTCAGATGCAGCCAACACATCCAACGGTTCCTAATCATTAGGTCAACACCATTCAAAACCTATAAATACCACATTCAATGCTCATTAATGGTAAGCTATTCAACTCATCAAAATATTCTGTTTGACTACTTCACTGACTTGATCGTCGGAGTGTCATTGCAGGACCAACACCTCAACCTCGATCGGAACGTTCGTCATCAAGGACCACATCTACCAACTACCTCGGACCGAACTCCAAGGTCAGAAGTACGGTAAAGAACACAATAATTCACTTCAGAACCATCAATTTCAAACTGATATCTGTCTGTGTATTAATATTTATTATATATATCCTACCAAACACCAAGATACTTATCGCCATATATATCCTACCAAACACCAAGATACTTATCGCCGCCCCATGTGCCATGCCATGTTGACCATGCTCACTTTCTTCCATTAATACCATTGGTGCTAAGGTAATTGCAGTTTCAAGGGAAACAAAACCCCCAAGAGAGAGTAGTCTCAAGACAGATTATGGTTTAGAGAAACTACAGATTGTGTCCATGAAAAAAATACTGAAACTACAGATACAAGCTTCCACATTCATTTATTACTACTCACCATGATTTTGGTGGAATTCCAAACATTAACTTACTTAAATATTTTAATATCTAACGTATAGCACAAGTGGTAGATATTTGGGCTCCTTAATTATTTGGTCACGGGTTCGATCCCTGACAGTGCATGTGGAAAAATACCTGGTGGGAGAGGTCAACCCCTTAAATAGATCGCAGTACCTCAGGGGATTAGTCTACCTCAGGGAATGGTATAAGTGATGCCATTTAGAGTTAGTTAGGTGATTGTTGCAACTTACTATAAGTAGCATTTGTACATGGGAATGGTATAAGTAAGTCTTAATTGTGGTTTACAGGAGAGAAGGTAGATTCTCATCAACAAGAAAAATCCGAGTCTCGTAGATGATGAGAAAATTTAATAGAGTGTGAATTGGACAAAACTCCAATTCAAGAAGTCTTGTATCAATCACATATTCAAGTCTAGAATACTTTTAACTAAAGAAACTTGTTTTGTTATATCCAAGGTGGAGAATTGTTTGTAAACTATGACCCTAACAAAACTAGTTGAGTTAGTTAGAAGCAGTTTGTTAGCTAAGTGATAAGAAAAGTTAGTTGTTAAGAGTTAGTCCGAATTTTAACTATCTTTAATCTTTCTATATAAAGTCTTAGCTAGCTAGGTGTTATTATGCCATAGAGTGAGAATTCACATTGAATTCTAAAGAGTTATCATGGAGAGAAAATGTGTGGTGAGATTAGAGTGTGGTTGAAAAAACCTCAACTTGTAAGGTCTTGCAATTTTTGATACACATTGTTCTATGACAGTGGATTTAACTTTCTAGCTAAATCCTCAAATGTAGGAATCAAGTGAGGGTGATTCTGAACGGTGCGACCAAACTCTGTTTTATCTTGCATTATCTTTATTCTTTCTTTATCGTGTTCATTGTGTTCTACACACAAGGTGTTTGAGTTGTATTGTTACAAAAACTGACTTTCTACTTCCACTTGGAATTCGCCTTTCCCAGGTTCAATGCCTAACAAACATACTTAAATGCCATATATAAAGAAAATAAAATTGGCATAAAAGAAATAATTTTATTAGCAAGCTATTTGTGGCACCAACCATTTACAAGAAGCATGGTATAAGCAAAGAGAATGTTACTTAAATTCTCCACATGCTTAACTTTCGTCCTTGCTATCATTTTTTGTACATGATACGATATAGATAACGCGATAAACATTGTACCCAAAAAAGGAAAAAACTGATAAGCTGATATAGCAATAGATACAAGAAAAGAAAAGAAAAATAACTAAATGGGCAAGAAATCTGAATACCCAACCCATGTACAAAGTCCCCAAATTAAAGGAGAAGGCATGTTTGTTGCTGGTGCTTAGTTTGTTGTAGGGACCAAAATGCGTGAGCAGCAAGGACCCTGTCCAAAAGTTGTTGGGGAACAGGTTCTCCCCTTCTTTGTTGTGGGGATATTCTTGCCGTGTGCACAAGTGTTTTCCATTTATCCTGCACTATCCCATACCCAATATCACATGCCAACACTTTTTCTCTATGCTATATAAGGAAAAAACCAAAATGATATGCCAATGCCATCATTCATACTAATTGAATGTCACTTTTTTCTTTGCTTCCGGATCCATCAATATCTTACATTATTCTTTACTGAAAAAGAGAAACAATATGTTTGATTGCAAATTCTAATTTATGTAAATGATAAATCCAACTAACATTAGGTAATTACTAACATGCACAAGGCTAATATTAAAAGAGAGCAACTAATGGAGCAAGCAATAAATAGCTTACCTAATACACAACCAATTACTTGCCTTGATACAACAACTAAATTGTTTTTAAATAGAAGTTAACAGATTATGTATAAGAAAGCATGCCAACCAAAAGACCCGAAGTGTGACACCCACGTTATCTTCACTGGTCCAATATTTGAGCAATAATTCTATTTTATATCCAAAAAGAAATAAGAACCCGGGGATGCAAAAGGGTCACAATAGCTTTTACCTTCAAATCCACATATGTCCTATGCTTTGCATCATCAAAAGCACGAAGTTTAACATCACGCCACCTGATTTGTTTTTTTTTTTAAATAAAAAATAACATACAGCGATCGTTAAAAGAAAATTTTACCCCATAACCTTACAGTACAGGTAGCACATTGCATCCATATTCATACAATTTCAATCAAAAAAGAAAATATTTCTTAAACTTAACAGACCTTAGATCTCTCCCATTACTGTTAGAAGCTAAAGACAATTCTGCACATACACATATTTGCAAAGTAGTCGAGTCATGCACACAACCGACTTAGGATGCATATAGGTAAACAATTTAATGAAGTGCATATTCAATGTGCTAGTCTACTTTAGGGAGGGAGCTTAACTATGCACTCAATGACATGCAACTATGGGAGCTTATTAAAAGAAGTTGCAGACATGTCATAAATTATTTTTATAAATGTATAAAATAATAATATAAGTGCTCATGTCATGGGACAAGCATAAATAAACGCTTCGAAAATCGAAATATCTCCTAATTACTATTGTTAGTCACTTAGTTAGAGGGCCAAAGGTAAGCTTACCTCCCAGTTCCCAGCTTCTCAACTGCTTCAACCAGTGCTTCCACTTCGGCAACAGAAAAAGGTCTACGAATACGACGCTGCGAGAATTCAGTTCTCTTTGGCTTCTTCTGCATTTGTAGCACAGCTAGTGCCTCCGTACCCATTTCAGGAACAGTCATAAGTTCTTTGGATTCTGTCAAACTTTTTTCACCTGATGTATTGATAGGAGAAGGTGCTGAATCATGATCGCTTTCAACAAGGTTACCTACACTGGTTGCTTGATGCTCAGGTAACATATCAGGGAAACGCCGAATCCTTTGATGAGTTACGGATGAACTAGAATGATTCCTGAATGTTAATTCCCTTTTTTCAGATAATAATAATAATAATAATAATAATAATAATAATAATAGAAAAGTAAGTGGGAAAATGATATTAAAAACCACATTTGAATGCAGTATATGAAAACGACTTATGTTAGTTGCAAATATTAGGCAACTCATGTGTTCATATAAAGTGAGGTGGACCTTACATTTTGAAGAAGAAAAAAAGGATAGAAGGATAGAAAGGAAAATTATTATTTGTTAACTTATGTGACCGAAATATTATGTCAGAAACATTTCCATGAGAACATCTCCAAGGAAAAATGAGATTGTAATGAAATGCCGAGGCAGCAGATACTAGTGCAAGTGGATGGGAACATTAATGAATTCAATTAGAAATTATGCATTACCCTATCAAAGACTGAGGCATTTCTTCAGTAGTAACATGGAGAGGATCTTTAGCACATGTGAGTGGTAGGTTTTGTGAAGAATTAGGCTCCAGAGTGAAGCCAAGAGCATCAAGCTGGTTATCATGAGAAATTCCAGTCTGAAGTAGAGTTTTACTGTCATCTCTAAGCTTCTTTCCATGGAGAATCATACCAACACGCATTCCACCTTGAAGTAGAGCCGTCACTGCCTCCATCACCGCCCTCTGCAGACCAACATGTTATAAGAGCTGCAACCCAACTTAGGTAAAGATGCAATAGGGATTATACTAATAGCACATGATAGAAGAAGCGGGCCAAGAAAACACAGATAAATAAAAAGCTCAATAAAAAACAGCAGAGGATGATTATGTACTACGATTAGGAAGAATAGAGTTTTATTATACCTTCAAGGATGCAATGGTTGCAGTTTCTGGAATCTCAATAAAAAGCTCTGGCACTCTAAATGATTTGATCCTAAGCTTCACTGATTAAAAGAAAGACATCTTCATGTAAGAACCTCTTTGAAGATATCAGTCAATTCAAAGTAATAAAGAATCACCCCCTCAATCTTTCCATACCATGAGAATCTTTAGACTGTAATGCAGAGTGTTGATATGCTTCCAAGGAAGACATTCCAGAATCTGCATCAAAGATTTGGAATTTATTTCATCAAAAGACTCCTGAGACCATTAAATCCAGGGCCTTGAGTAGGAGGATTTCATTTAAAGTAAAACCTTTGCACATCCGAGAGGATGGATAAGAAAGACCTTGACTCATGCCACTCTCAGGTGAATAGTAAGCGCGGCCACTTTTGATATATCCATTAGAATTTGAAGCAGAGTTGCAGTTAAAAAGCTTCCTCTTTTTGAAAGGAATATTCATTCGAGATATTTGGTGTTTGTAATGGTTCTTCCTACTGCTGTAAACTGGCTTCAAATTTGCATCTAAAATTAACATGTTTTCAATTGGAAAACAGATTAGCGAACAAGCAAAGAAGCGTGATAACTTGATAAGTGAAGAATCAAGAAAGCCAGTAATTCCATAAGATAAGCATGAACTTACCATTGTTAGAAAGTGTATCATGCTTTGATTCTCTAGCAACTTTCCGATATTTAGAAGCCAATCTTTTCCTTATTCTTTGATCACCTATACAATTCTTTGACCTAAAGGACTTTGTTTTGGAATTGGAACTAGGGTGAACACACCCAGAAACATTTTCGTCATCATCTCTACTAACTACTGTTACATTGTCGCAACCTTTGGACAACGAGCTACGGGGCATGCTGTCATCATTCCCGGGCTTATGTAGCTCATCCTTTACTTTATTTACATCACCCTCTAACTTACAACCACTACAATCTGGATATCCAGAGGAACCTAATTCAGCTTTGCTAGCAAAAAAATTCATTTCATTATGGCTGTTTTTATCCACCAATATCTCGCCAACAAACTTCTCTGAGCAACTAGAACTTATTACTACAGAAGCAATGCATGAATTGCCTTCAATTTCAGGCTGGTTTTCCTTCAAGCAACAATTTTGATTGCTTACCTGCGAAGAAAGAGTAGAGAAACATTTTCTGCCACTACTTCCTTCATCAGAAAGTTCAGCTTTCAATGGCTTATTTGCAATTAGGCACCCTTCTTCAACAAATTCATGTTGACACCTCCTGTCACAACTTGCTTCATCAGTAAGCTCGGTTTTGAATGGTTTAATTGCATCTTGGTCCTCTTCTAGAATAAATTCATGCTGATCCTTTTCTAATGATCCATTGCTAGATGTGATTGGATCCTGCTTCTCTTGCAATAAAGTGCCAGCTATGGTGGCCAACAAGTCAAATGCACACATTTGATTGTCTTCAGCACTTCTTTGAAACATAGCCCGCCTCTACGAAACATTAACAAATAATAACATGGATTGTTTTGATACGTTGTAAAGTAGCATAGATAGTAGTAATCAGCATCATAAGAGAAGCAGAATTAATTTACCTTAGCTGATCGTGCAGTTCGGCGCTTGGTTGGCACCCGATAGCCATTAAATCCATAATCTAGCCTCTTCTGCAACACCATATCTCAGGAACCATGCCAAAATAAGGAATGATCAAACACAAGATATCGCGTGTAACTTGACCACACCAGTCTCAATTTGGAATCCTGGCATTAAACACCCATTAGTGATGGCTAAGGTGCATTAATTTAAAGTGAGATAGTATCAATGAAGAATCATGAAACTAAATTAAATCGTTGAGATAGTATTAATAAAGAATCATGAAACCTTTACACACAGGAGTAATTAGTAATTAGCCAATAATGAAAACAGATTCAGATTCCGATGAAGACACAAAATGATTCATCTGGGAGTAAAACGAAACAGAAACAGTTTCTAAAAATTCTAAATGCAAAGAGAACTAAACAAAATTGAGACAAAGCGATCTAAAATCTGGGGAAAAAATAATGGATCTCTGAAAAATAAGCAAATCACCAACCAAAAGCACGAGCCATCATCACGTGCAGGCTGGAAATCATAGATCAAATCATCATCACAAGGTAGAATTAGAGAGAGAGAAACATGAAATAAAACAAACAACTCAAGAATTGTAGATAATCAGAAGCAACTGAGAATTCATGTGTCCCACAGTAAAACCATACGTCAATGTTTCAACTTCTTCCCCAAACCCCAAGGACAAACCTGACAGGTTTTTTGTTTTGTTTCAGAAAAAAAAAGTAAACTTTGCGTGTTGTAAAAAACAAACAAACAAAATCCATAAAGGTTCAAGTTCAACATGATCACCTCTTGGTACAGATTGTTGTTGTTTAAAGATCAAAACTCCAACTCCCAGAGAATTGAAATTTCGGCAAATGTGAGATTGGGGGATTATCAGGATTTTTCCATCTCAGAAAAACAGTTGTCGCATTTTTGAAGGAGAAAACAAGGTTTCAAACAATATCCATTTTCAAAATCGTTTGAGTTGTGTTTGTGTTTGTGTTTTCTGAATCTGAAATCTGAAATCTGAGAGAATTGTTTTATTATCTCACCTAATCTGAAATGGGGGAAGGGGAAAAAAAGTAAAACCCTGTGAAAACCACCATGGCTTAAACCCCAAGGAGTTTATAGAATTGATTGACAACGTGTCACCGGAGCTATCGGTGGTTGCACGAAAGGACACCGGATATAGCAGGTGGATGGTAAAGGAACTTCAAGACCGGTTCCACGCAACACTTACTTCAAAAGATGCACACACGTGGCTGTCTTTTGGATCCTGTGGTTGCGTCTGGTCCGCACGATCGTGAAAAACGCTGCGTCGCTCACTTTTTCTATGTAAAGTACATTTTTTATTGACCCTCACTTGATTTTCATTCGTACTTGAGGGAAGGAAATATTGGTCACTTCATTACATCACGCACACAATAATAATACACTTTATATTTTAGTGAGTTGGGATCGGGGTAAAAGTACATGTGAAGTTGGATTATTGAATTATTCATTGATGATTCATTGATTGGTAAACGACATTTTTTTACCCACAATTAAAGATTCTTTTACATTTGCCATTGGAAGATGATGGAGAAAACCTGATAATCCCCCAATCTTTTTTTGGGTTTAAAATGGCATTTAATCACATTTTATAGTGAATTTATGGATCTAATTTTTTTTACCATTGCAAACTACTCACGGAGTGTCCCAACGTTTTCAGCGAAAGACTCGTGCTTCGAATCAAATTTCGAGTTTATCCATTGCGGGAATTGAACCTGGGAGCACCGAGTCGATCCCCCATCTCCCAGAATAGATTAAGTCACTGGGCCAACTAATTTGCACTGAATCGATGATAAAAAATTTGGCTGAGGAATTGATTGTAAATTAACACGTCATAAAATATTCGTCTTTTATCTTAATTAGGTTGAAAGTCACCCATAGTTTTTGATTGTTGATAATGTAAAAAAAGTTTGCACCAACACTTCACATCAATTAAGCTCTTAATTTATTATATGGAAGAGATAGATGCGTAATGGTTAAATTATTATCCACCTCCCACAGGTTATTTCAAAGGCTATTTCATGCAAAACTCATGGCTCTGCTTCATGGGTTACATATTTTCTGGGAGACGGAGAGAAAAAATTGATGAACTTTGGAGAAAAGAAGCAATGAACTTGGGATGGATTATTTTAGGATGTTATTTCCCAGTGTTTTCTGATATTTCATTTTCTTGATCGATTTCTCGTTTTGGTGTTTATAGTCATCTATTTGACTCACTTGTTAGAGAAAATGGACTTGTTCTTTTTATTTCAACTAGATATCTTATAAATATTATCCAATAGTCAAAACGACTTCTAAAACTTTGAGCCGAATATTTTTAGATTTGATTCATAGTTAGGGTTTTTAAGTGTCTAAATACCGTTTAACGAGTCTCAAACCCGCCTAGATTCTAGTGGAATTTTAGATTGAAATCCTAGCATCATATAATATATTAGATTCCAAAACTACTTTTATTTTCAACAAAATCACACTTTAAAATTAATTAAACTTCGCACGTGTTAGCGTGAAGAGAATATACTAAAAGCACGTAAACACTAAACATAAGACTGAGGGTGACACAAATGACGGTTTAAATTGCATTGGATGTAAAATAATCTATCCTAAGCTAATCTAATATAACTTAGGATATTATTTTCCGGTGCTTTTCTATGTTTCATTTTCTCGATCGATTTCTCATTTTTGTGTTTCTAGCCATCTATTTGACTCACTTGTTAGAGAAAATGGACTTGTTCTTTTTATTTCAACTAGATATCTCATAACAGTTATCTAGTAGTCATAAACAACTTCTAGATCCTTTGACGTTGAATATTTTTAGATTCGATTCACAATTAGGGTTTTAAGTGTCTAAATGTCGTCCAACGAGTTTCAAATGCGCCTAGATTCCAGTGGAATTTCAAATTGAAATTTAAGCGTTTTTTTGCTATTTTTAATAGTTTAAATTAGTTTCTTAAAAAATAGTTTAGATTAGTTTTAGTTAAATTAATTTTTATATTTTGATGATAGTTTTATGTTTTTTGTTTTGACCGCTTTTTTATTTATTTTAACTACTTTTTAATTTAGGTTCACTTTAAATTATTTCTCGTAATTTTATTACTAATTTTTCAATTTTTCTTGTTATTTATAATTTGACATCTTATCTTGTCCTCTATCGGGATAACTTTAACCCTATTATATGGGACACGATTAAGTTCTCCTATCAAAAATATTATAACTTTGTTTGATAAAAAGTAGTGGATAAATGTCATATGATCCTATCCTAAGTTCGCTTGATGCCAAGATAAAGAAATTAGCTTATTAAATTTTAATTTTTGTTTTGCATTAGTGAGAGACGATGAATAAGGAATGAAAGTATAATTTACTCATTATATATAAGTTTATTTTTTTTGAGGAATACTCGTTATAGTTCACATATAGGGTAAGAGATAAGTTAAGTCACTCATTAGTGTATCATTAGAATTGACTGTATCATATTGTATAAAAATATTATGAATGATTAGTATTGAATCAACCAATATTAAATCCTAATAATTGATGAAGTTTTTTATACTGTACCATTGAGAGACTTAATTGATCTGTGACCTAGAAGTACATTATCGACCCTTTTTTTGATTGTATAAGTAGTAGTTTATTGTATAAGCAGTGGTTTATGGACCCTTTTCTGAAAAAATCAACCCTAATCCCCATCTCTTGATTAAAAAAACCCTAATCACGATCCCTTACAGGTAAAGATACAACTTCATTTTATAATATTCATAATTTATTTATGATTTATAATAAAAAACAAATATTTCTTATTTACATCCAGTCGATGATGCCGGTATCTTGAGAGTTGAGTGAGATGGAATATCAAACTGGTTTCTGCAATTTTTAATTCCCCACTCCAGTTCTTAATCCTCACCCTCTGCAATTTGATTCCTTAATTCAGATTTCAGATTTCAGATTTCAGATTTCAGATTTGCCTTTTTCTTCAACCAAACCCTAATGCCCTCTCCTACCACTCTTCACCGTCGCCGTTTTCGATAACCCGATCTCTCTCTCGCCATTAGATTCCAAAATCCCTACTTTATATCAATTATTACTTCCTTTCTCATTATTTAATTTTATTTTTCTCCCCCTTTCTCACGATGAAAGAAGGTAAATCCGTTAAGCTAAATCACCTTCAACAGCACCAGAACGGTCACCTCTCTCCTTTCAAATTCGCCAAATTGCTTGATCCCGAAGCTTCCTGGGACAAGGTTTGTATTTAATTTCTTTATTCCATGTTGTCTTTCATTCCTATTTTTCCCTCTTTCATATTTGTGGATCCGTTTGAGGTGTTTTTAGGAATTTGGGTTAAGTTCAAACGTTGAGTAATTTACTAGGATGTTATAAAAGCACTTCAAATAGTTGCAACATTAATTTACTAAGTCTCTATCAATGTTTTTAATGGAATACCAAGTTGATGTTTAAAATCTTAGAGGATCTCTTTAATGTTTTAAATCTTAGAGGAGCTATTTATGCATTTAATCTCAAGTTATTATCTTTAGACTCAGTGACTTGGATTTTTACTTTTGCTGACTTCCTTTTATTGCGTAGTTGGAGTAATATAAAGGAAAGCAAAACAGAACAAAACATCCTAGTAATATGTTTTTAGACTCATTAATAATGTTGGATTAATATAAGAACCATATAATGCAGCAATCAGAATTAGCAATGGTTACTTGCTATGTTGTATGTAATTTGTAATTAATTTTGGGATTTGACTCTTCTAGAGTGTGGATTGCACTTTAGAAGGTCAATCAGCCAGCTATTTAACCCTTAAAGTGTGCTCTTATTGTTGAGAAGCCAAATCCATTAAATTGATCCCATTATTCTAACCAGCTTCTCTATATTTCTTTGTCTCCTCCCCAATCCCAAGTAGGATCAACTGGGAGATGTATTGCACTGGATTCGACAAGTGCTGGGCCTTGTATGTGGATTACTTTGGGGTACCTTCCCATTGGTCGGTGGATTTTGGTTTATCCTGTAAGTGTTTGTTTTGCCGATTCACTTCACTCTTCCAGAAATCTCATAGTATGATAATTCGATATCATGCATAAACAGTTTGAACATGTCATGAGTTTTTTTATTTTGTGCCTGCAACATATGATGCTAATACAATGCATAGATCTGAAAATATTATCTGGAACAACATTGCTGGAGAATATAATCTATTGCTGGGTATGTTTGTTTTTCTGAACTGTGATCATAATATCTGCACGACACTCAGAAGGACATTCTAGTGAAGAGGAGACTGTGAGAATTCTGTTGTTTTTACCAATTTTAATCGATTTTAGGCTAGGAATAAAAAAGGAAAACTCACATCACATATTTCTGTTATCTGTTATAATAAGAGGGGGTCTTTTGGTGCAGAAAAGAAATATTGTCATTAATAGCAATTGAAAATTGACATAAATTAAGCAGCAATGGTGGTTCTTACGAATATTAATCTGCTGCTCTAAATATAGAAATTAGGAAACTAAATATATGTAAAAATTTACTGAGCATCAGTTCATGAAATCAAAAAATAGAGGTGGTCTTCTCCAACCTCTTCCACAACGACGTCAAACAAGTCAAGTCAAACAAAAGGTCACCACTCTTCACAACATCACAGGCATCAATGGAGCTCAAAAACATTGACCCTGTAGGAAAGTTCACCAAAAAGTTATTGATAGATCTTTGCTCTCGATCAGTCCATGCATCCGACACAATAGAACAGCCATGTTTCACCACTGCACCCTATGATCTGTTAGCAGCTTTAAGTGTATTCCAACTCCTTGTTTAGGAGTGGAACTTTAAATTAATGATGACTAGGAATCCGCAGATTTGGACCAAAGGAGCCAATGTCTGCAACTATATCTTCAAAGCTCTTAATTTTATAAGGTTGAATGACAACCCACTTTGGTGCAAAAAACGAGCAATCAAATGATGAATTATGTCTGTTGCTTCTTTGTCACATGCATCTCTTACAGTAGCTTGCCTCAGTTTCTCCTTATTCCTTTTCCCATTTGCTACTTTCCTAGCAGCTGCAGAAGTTTGTGCTATTGTCATATCAATCTCGCCTTCACTTTTAATAACTAACATTTGAATTTGCGATGCTTTCTTCATTTTTTTCTCTTCTAGAAATGCCCAAAGCTCTTCTATAACTTCCTTAATTCCTTTAGACACTTGGGCAAAGTAGAAATGTTGCCCCTCATTCCCATTAAATGTTCTTTTGCCTTAGCGAGCTCTCCCTTAGTGACCTTGTGACAAAAACTACATACAATGAAATTGCTGTCTCCATCCATTAATGAATGGCAATATTTCCATCCTCCTACTTCTTGGGTACTCGTGAACTTCTTCCTTTGGGACCATTGTTGATAATAATGAACAGACCACTGTTAACATTGGAAAAAAGAAAAGTAGATTAAAAAAATAGAGTTAGTTATATGTTTAGTCAATACAGCAAAACTGAATTTAGAAAAAAGAGTAGATAAAGGAGTAGAGCAAAACTGAATTTATTTATAATAAAAACAGTAAAAAAAAAACAGAAAGAAAAAACAAAGATTTAAACAAAACAAAAATGAAAATGAAGAAAAACAGAAGAGAGCAAAACAAAGATGAAACTGAAATAGCAAAACAGAAAAAACATTTATATAAATGGAACTGAAAAACCAAGGATTTAAATAAAAATGAAATAAAGATTTAATAGAACAGAACAGAGATCAAAACTGAAAATGGAGGTTGTTGTGGCTGGAGGAACTGTCGCCGGATAAAAGAAGGAAAACATTCGTAAATAGCAAAACAAGGGAGAGGAGGAAAGAATGGCAAGAGAATGAAGAGACAAAATGGTCTCTTCTTAAGTCTAAACAATTTATTTTTTAAAGTTTTGGGTTGGGTCCGGGTCAGGTCACAGACCAAATCCTCTTTCTTTGCCTTTCCCTTGATTTTCGCTATTTTTCCGCCGTGGCGCGCCGTACGCCATAGCCCGCATGCCAAACCCGTGACATTCCATGAAGATGCGAGTTTTTGGAAACCCACCACTGCAAACATAAAGAAGGCAGGCAAACTTTCGTAAATAGCAAAACAGGGGAGAAGAGGAACATAAATAAGAGGGAAGAATGACAGGATAGTGAAGACACACAGTGGTCTCTTATTACGTCTAAACTAGAGTTTTTTTTTTTCAAGTTTGGGGGGGGGGGGGGGGGGGGGGGTGGGGGGGGTGTCACAGACCCAAAATCTTTTCTCTGTTTTTTCCTTGATTGTTGCTCTTCTTTCGCCTTGGTGTGGGTTGTACGACATGGTTGCGGTGTGGTTTGCAGCTGCCACATGTTATCGTGATTCGTGAGAAACATGGATTCATTTCATCAATTATTCTTGTGACTGCTATGGCCGCCATGGTGTGCGTGCGTTGTACGCCATGGCTGCTATGTCACTGCTTCTCTGGCTCATATTATCTCTTTAATGCTGCTTTATAAGATGAGAAAAATTTGTCAGATGTAGAATTCCCACCATCATTTGTCTTTCCCAGCAGTCCCCCAATTTCCCGGGCTGATTTAGGTCAGAGCTCTCTAATTTCCATAGTTGCTCGTAATATTGTTCTCCAATCAAAATTTAGCAAGTATTTTTTCACGTCTCGAATGTGAGATCTTCAAAAAGGATGACGGGGATGCTAAAAATTAATGTTTAACTGTAGAACAATACCACAACACAAGCACCTAGGGAGCTTTATCTATGTTTGGTCTCTAAAATTCACACTGCACTTGTAGGCCATCTGCAGTATGATATAAACAATATTGTTAACACCTTTTTAAATAATTCCCTGTTATTGTTGCAGCTTTTTAGTGCTCTCCTCCGGCATCATATATGGTTATTATTCAGTAATATTGAAAGTTGACGAGGAAGAATTTGGCGGCCACGGAGCCCTCCTTCTAGAAGGGCTTTTTGCATCCGTAACACTTTTCCTGGTAACATACTATATTAGTCTATCAACTGTAGAAAATGAGATTTCTGTGTTCTGACAAATGAAAGTTGCTGGATTCTACCTTTCCACAATCTGACCTTGCTTTTCTACTTTGTGCAGCTTTCCTGGATTCTAGTTTACAGTTTAGCACACTTCTGATTGGCTTGGCTGGACATCTTCGAATCTCAATGTGGATGTGAATGTCATTTAAAAGATTTTATTTGATTTCATGTTGGGCTGTAGTGCTTTTATTCTGAAATCAATGAGAAAATTGTGCGTTGCGGGTATTTGCTTCTATGTAAAACGTTTTGATTTTGCACAGGGTGAACGAATTTGCTTCTGCTTTTCATGATGTTAGTCTAGCATTCCTATGGATACCATACTTTTGTGGCAAATTATGGATTGTAGAGTTCACCACAATCAAAATTCTGTTTATTGAACTGTTAAATAAAAGGTACTTGTAGGCAAATTCTGAAGGACATTTTTTCCAATGTCAAAATTACTTCCTGGCTTCCTGCTCTGTCCTTTGATAGATTCCCAAATTTTTGACCCCCCAAAGCTGAAGAATAATATTTCCTGTGGCTGTGGGGGAGGTTCCACTGATGCTCCCATGAAATACTTGTGTTGTGTAGCTTATGTTATAAACCTTAAATAAGTTTTTGGTCTTTATAACATACTCATTTTACCGTTTTTGTTTTTATAGGACATTTTGCAGGTTTGTGACCTCAAAAATATATTTCCAATTTTTGTCCCCATCATTAGGATTCTTCCGTAAAGTAATTGGTGTGATTGATGGAAGTCTACCTCACTTTTACATGTTGCACTAAATATTTTTCTTACACATAAGCATTGATTCGTCTTAATGTGCAATAACACTATCTAGTATCTACCACTTGACCTTCCCTTTTTCCCTCCCTTCTCTCACAAAATAGGTTCACCACCGTTCACCAATCTGGTCAAACTCTGGTTTTCCATACCTCATAAGTCCCAACCTTTTCCACAACTGTTTCAGCACTTTGCTTTGTTCTAAAACCTCAACAGCAACAGATATGTGAAGCACTTTCTTTAGAAAAAAACCTTTGTAAAGAAGTAGCTTTTTATTATAGAAGAAAAAAGATGAGTAGAATTAAAACAAGTTGATATTGGGAGCTTTTTACAAGCTTTTGCCAAGCTTATTTTTATGTACTCCACTTCAAATCTTGTATACTGAAAATCTATGAGTTTTATTTTTTTAATTTTAGTTTTTCTTATCTTAAATGTTTCGCAGGTTAATCCTTTTTTTGTTTGGACTATCGTTATATATCCACGGCGTGATTCGACGTTTTCAACAAAAAACTAATTTTTGCTCGTGTTTAGAACACCGAGTTTGTTACACTATTTGCATAACACACTTTATTTTCTTATTCGATGCAATGTTTTATAACTAATATTTAATTACTTAACGAAAAGAAACGTTTTTAACAAATAATTGGGAAAAGAGAAATGATTAATAGTACAAGACAAATTTTGAGGAATAGTGTGCATATGTAACTTGATTTTTCACATCAAACACTCGCTTACCATAAAATATGGACATCACTATTCTCCAAGCTACAACACTTCTGGTTTTTGAGTAAAATCTTATGTTATTTGTAGCGCATCGCGCGCGCGCACAGACACATGAGTGAATTTCACCGTCAAGGAGTTTGTATGTTTCGTACCCAAACTCCCTAGTACCAAATAACCATGCTGTTGGGAAACACATTCCTAGTAATAATGTTCCCATAAATATTATTCCCGAGAGTCTAATTTCCAATCTTGAAACAGACATACCCCAAGAGGAACCCAGGTAATTAGGTCAAATCCGAGTGAGGTTTAGGAGTTGTTATTCTTCACACTCTTTTTGCTTGACATTTTCCCCTTTATTTACTATTGTCACACCAACAAGGAGGATCAACAAATACTCAGAACACCAGAGGAATAGCAAGAAAAGCAGACTTCCGCTATTTCTATTTGAAGGAAACCCTATACGCATTATAATCAAAACCAATAAAAGTCCTCTGAAGCCGAGCAAAATGTACAAAAAGCAAGCAACATATTTTCTTGTCATCATACAGTTTGTGGGGTTATAAATGGAATGAGAACAGAAATTTAGGGTTCAAATTTTGCTGGTGTAGATGGTTGGGTTTAAGATGTTTATGGATTAAAAAAACAAGAGTAACTTTTCTTTAGTAATGGCAAGTGTAAACACTTGTTGGTATACACTTAACTGTCCGAAACTTCAATTGTTGACAATAACACACAATCAAATCAAAGAAATGCCAACTCCTTCCTTGCTAAAAGTGTTACAAGTTGGTTTCCGACACAACTGCTTTGAACTAAACAAAAGTTGCATTTATGCAGATCCTTACTTCTGACAATCATAGTCAAAGATGAAAGAAATATTACAGCTCCCTCTAGCGCCGAGATCTACGAACAAGATAAATACGCCCGTAAACCCATTGTCTACCAAATCTTGAAGTCGATTGCTGCAAATGATAAAGTCATGTGTCATGCAAAAGGGAAAAATATGTGCAGCTCTTACTTTAAACTGTGAATGGGTGTTTCAACTCTCTATACTCAAAATGAGAATCAATCAATAGTGGTTTAATTTTATGACCAGCCTTTTGCAAGAAGTAAAATTAATCGATATTATTACCTCGACTTCAGTGCAAAATTCCAACAAGCTTTCACACACATGACAGTTTGCTCTATGGGGTGAGGTATTTCCCTTGTCCGTTTTCACAAATGCAAATACCTGGAAGAAAAGGAATCCAACTCAGTCAAGATGGTTTGAGAAGTTGAGCATTAAACCTGTGAATAAGATGGGAAAGAAACCATAGACTAATATGATAGCCTTATGTATTTAATGCAATGACTAACCTCTTCTGCACAATTTGGACATGAACCCTTTAGTGCTGCCAAGTCATTTCTCCAAAGGCCTTGAAGTACTTTAACTGTGAAAAGGGGCACTTGTTAACATACAGATATAGCAGCAATGACATTGAAATGAATGATTGCACATTTCTCAGAGTTTCTAAAATGTTTTGCATTGAGATTTTGATCGATTGAACTAAAGGAAAATGTTTGTCATTTACTCTGAGCTACCATTGAAAGCTTAAATTTCAATGGTATAAGATTTAAGATGAAAATATCATCAAAGGGTTTTTACCTGAAGCTGAAGCAACTGGGTATCCTATGACAAAACCCAATGCCATGAAAATAATGTTATTCACCAAGAAAAGGTGCCTTAGTTCTGATGCTTGGTTACCATATGGTAAGCCTAAGTCGAATGCATTTTGATAAGCCAAGCTCACGGTGTACAATAAAGGCCCAACACATGCTGAACTGCCAAATGCAAAAAACAGTGCCCATGTGCTCGCTAATGCAAAACCCATCGACAAATCTTCCTGCCCTACATCCACATCACTCATTTTCAGGTGAAGAAACTAAGAAAAAAGAAAAGAGAAGACAAAATGGGAGTGGGGGAACCTCAACATTATAACCAGACAAATATATTTATATATCACAAAACATGTAGAAACTAGAGGCACTCAACAAAAAAATGTCATATCCACCACCATTCTTTCCAGAGCATTCTCTTAACATTATATAGAGCATCATGCAACCAAGACTTAAGTATCAGCCACCAAAATTGGTGAATTTTTCGTCGAGATGCGATCATAAAATTACCTCAGCATCAGCATACGTTGATTGTCTCCTGATACTACATCGAGGATACTTCACAACTGACTTCGAACCATACCACTTAAGCTTCAACTGTTTCCATAATATGAGTAAGACCAGTATCAATAAGGACCATAGGTAATGATGTAATGTCAAGTGGGGAAGAAAGATATATACCTCTACTCTATCAAACATGTCATCAACTATCAAAGGCTCTCCACTGTAATATGCATCCCGTGCCTATTACAGAAAGCAAAGAGCAGCATGTTAAAAATATTTCTGTAGAGAAATGGATTTACAATCAAGTGAATACGGGAAAAGAAGAAAAGGACTAAACCAGTGGAGGAAACACCCAAACAACAACATACACTATTAATAACCTCCGAAGCAGTGTTTTCTTATCTTTATTGGGAACATCATAAAGACTAAGGAGTATTTGTTAAGATATAATTCAGTTAGTTAGTTAAGTTGTTTAGAGGTTGCTAATGAGTAACGACAGTTGAAGACTTTCTAATATAAAATATGTCAATGTAAAGTGCTTCAACAATAGAGAATTAAATTTTTTCATTTCTCTGTGTGCATTCTTCTCTTTCTTATTCTCATCAAATTATGTATGCATGAGTGAGGTATCTGTGAGCGTTCCAACAAATTAGTAACAGAGAACCTGAAGTTCTTCGGCATATATGACCTCTTCGAATGGCAATTTTCCTGCTACTCTACCAATCCTTTGTGGCAAGAACTACAATAGATGGTGCACCTAGATGAAAGTGATCTTTGGCTTCCAAGATGTTTTTGGAAAATTTGGAAAATGATTTTCAATAACTAGAAAAAAATCCCATTGATGTGCAGAGAGCAGCTCATCTGGAGTCGAAGAAGAAGGATTGCAAGGTGTTGTTCACCTTCCATCAGAGTGTGGATCTGGATAAGTTTGAGAAGATTGCATCTGCTGCTACTACAAAGGAAGCAAGAGACATTGCTGAGTATTTTTACTCAGATGTTATCCCTATGAATCAAATGAAGACCTCTGGGGGTAAGCTGACTGCTTTGATGATCGTGGAAAAGGTTTTCAGGACCTTAACATCAAGGCTTGATCACATAGTTTCGGCCATAAAGGAACCCAAGAATCTTGAAGCAATGAAGTGGGAAGAGTTGCAAGGGTCTCTAGAAAGCACACAAGTTGCGCCTCAATGAAAGAAACGCGAAACGCGAAGATCTTCAGAGCAAGCATTGCAAGTTTAACCAAGCAGAAGGAATGACCATGAGGGAGTCAAAAATATGAAAGGAAAGGTAAGATGGAGAAATAATAAGGGAAAGAATGTAGCTTCTCTAGAAATATCTTGATCAGAATCGTGGTGAAAGTAGCCAAGGAACTGGCCCAATGTGAGTTGCTTTTATAAAATGTGAATCAACTTTTCTTAATGAGCCAGTAGAAGAAGTCCATGTAACCATGTAAGTCAGCCATCTGGTTTTGAATTGTGTGGAGAAAGCTAAAGGACAAGGTGTATAGAGTGAAGAACGCCTTGAATGGCCTGAAGCAGGTCTGCGAGGCTAGAACAAGAGACAAGATAGCTTTCTCATGCAGCAAAACTTAGTGAGAAAGTAAACAACATCAAGTTTCATTGATTGGGTGCCTCTATGAGGATGATTTGGTGGTGACTGATAGTAATGAGGCAGAATTATCAGATTTCAAGTAGCATGAATTTGAAATGTCAGAGTTGGAGTGCTGTCATATTTTGTTGGAATTTAGTTAGTTGCCACCAGGCAGGAAGGGAACTTTGATGCAGCAGAAGAAGTGCAATAGATGTTTTGAAGAAATTGAACAAGATAAAGTGCAATCCATTTACAAGTCTAGCTAAAACAGGCCTCAAGTTGAAAAAGGAAGGGAGTAGTGAGCAGTTAGTACTTAGTACCGTATAGAAATAGATTGTAAGGTTATTGAGGTAGTTATGCAAAATCAGACATGGCCTGGCACAATTCAAAAGCATGTATTTGGCTATTCTAACTCTGATTGGTGTCTTGTGATTGACAATTACCCAAATAGCAATCAATATTTTAGCTTCATGTATTAAACAAGACTAATTAGTAATTAATCTTCATAAAGTGAAATTGCAAGTTTTGAATACAAGTATAGAAAATAAATAGATAAACATAAAAGATGGTGTAGAAGATTTGAGATAACATACTTGGGAATAAAGAGCTTCGAGAGTCTCTTTGCTGGCGGTGTCAAGGGGGCCAACGTTGATACAAAATGGACCGACAGGGCGGTCATCGCAGGTGGCGGAAATCCGAACGAAGAATGAAGAAGATACCGGCCGATTATTTCTGATTCTGGATACTTGTTGTACCACCGTCGATCCACCCAACCCCGTCCTGTTCCTGCTTCCCAACATCCTTTTTCTTACGCTTTACAATTTTGAATTTTGATTACACATAAATTCCTTTTTCATCTCTATCGCTTCATTTCGTAAGTAAGATAGATAGATAGAGATATACACAAAAGGACATGGATTTTGACACACATTTCAGATTATTAAGACTAATATTAATATTCTTCGAAACCAATTCCAATATTTTATTTTACTCTAAAAAATATCAACAACAAGACGTGTGAAAATTAGCAAATAGCAAATAGACAATAGATACCGACCACGTCTATATAATCTGGAGTACAAGAGATTTTCATTGGTTTTGGTCCTCCATATTTTCTGTGAACCTGGTTGGTTCTTCTTTAGTTTGGACTCTATTTCGAGTCCAGACAAAACCTTATTTTTTGCACGAATAAATTAAAAGTAAAACATGCGTTTGCCGGGAGTCGAACCCGGGTCTATTGCTTGGAAGGCAATTATCCTAACCGTTGGACTACAAACGCTTCGATGTAGCAAATATGACCTCCTAGGTAATTAAACAGAACAAACAAATGAGTCAAAAGAATAAAACCTCATATACCATTTTTCTAAGAAATAACAATTACCGCATTTGTCAAAAAAGAAATAAAAAATAATAATAACTAAAACTAAGATTTGTTGTGATATTAAAAAATAGAGTTTTTGTTTTTGGTAAAAAAAAGAGAGGTTTTGATTTATGATTAAAAAATGTGTTAGGAAATTTAAGTGTGAGTGCATTGACTAGGAATGAGATAAATAAGTGATATATAAAGAAAAGAATGGACACATAACTTATTGTCTTACAATTTTAGGTGGAGATGTGCGTCCAAGTCCCTTATAGTTTCTATAATTTATTGCTATGTCAAAAATATAAATATTATAGTTTACACATAATCTTGATGTTTAAGGAATCCAACAAAAAGGAAACGAAATGCTTTCTTCATTAATTCTGAAAGTGTATTTACCGTAAAAGACTATATATGCATGGATTAACCATTTGTCAATTACATACGATTTGACCAGAAATTTTTCAGAGATTATCATATTTACGTTAGGAGAGATACATATGATTTCCAAAGAAATTCGCATCGTATTTACCTACATACGATTTCCACCCAGAAAGTTCAAAAACAGTAAGTCGTATTTACCTAAATACGATTTTCCATTATATTTCGCATCGTATTTACATAAATACGATTTCCCTTTTTGTAAAAAAAAAATTGTTTGTTTTTTGTTTTTTCAGTGTCACACCGAGGCGAGTCGTCTTCTCGACGGACTGAGCAAGCATCCTCCTCGTCTTCTGCTCCCAGTACACGCACCCGCCACAGAGTTGCGGGACATGCGTCCACCAGACGTAGGCGCGCCGAGGGTAGACACCTGCCGCTGCCGGAGTCCCCAGAGTATCAGTACGAGCAGCAGCAGGACGACTCATATCCTGAGCAGTATATGCCTCAGGACCAGTATATGACTGAGCCTCAGCACTATGAGGAGGAGGACAACCATCAGCAGCACCATCAGCAGGACGACCATCAAGAGCAGCCTTCTCTATTCTCTGGGCTGGAGTCTCATGTTTGCTATCGTGTACTGAGGACGCCGGTAAGTTGAATTTATTTACATTGTCTTCTTAGTTGAATTTATTTTTTTACATAGCCTAATATTATTTTTTTTGAACTATTATTATTACAGCACTTGATTATTGTTAGTATTATTATTTCTTGCTTATTATTATATTTGACTAGTTTGATTAAAATTTCCATTTCATTCATGCGATAAAACAAAGTTACATAAAAGATAAAACATAACCAACTACAATAAAAATAGACAAATACTAAACCCTAATATTTCGGTGCTCGCAGACGACGTAAAATCTCATTCACGCTCCGTTGTGTTTCCACGTACAGCTCCAACGGCTTATACCCCTGAAGCGTGTCATGGATGTTGAACATGTTCGCCACGTCTTCGTCGGTCTTGATAGACATGGACGAGAAGGAAATGCAGCCATCATCTCCACGATCGGGTTTACGATAAGTGATACCAGTGACGTCACGGTCGTTGCCGGTCGTTGGCATGGTGGATTCTGCATAACACCGGCTTCGGACTCCAGAAGTAGACACCATCTTCTCTCATAGTGATGTTGCCCCCATGAAGTATACTGCAGAGGCTATTCTCGTCTGAGCGTTGTGTTAGGCAGATCTGCATTCTGGATGTGTGAAATAAGTAACTGAGAGTGAAATTTTTGTGTGAAGAGAATGAGGGTGGGAGTGGGTATTTATAGAATTCGTCAATGATCATCAATCGTTGATATTATCGGTGCAATCTACACCGTTGAAAAAATAGTCGTTGGGCCAGGGGAGTAAATCTGGCCGTCGATTTAAACACAAATCATATGTACCCCCACTGACAGGTAAATACGATTCAGTTTTTACACGAATCGTATGTATCTCCCACATACATACATACACTTTTGAATTTTTACACTATCATATCTACCTCCCCCAATGTAGATCTGATTGGAATTTTTCTAATCTAATCGTATTTACATACATACGCTTTGCAAAAAACCAAATCGGATCTACCTATCAACACGTACATCCGATTTAGTCAAATTTTGTCAGGGGTATTTTCGTCCAAAAATATATTGTGGGGGTATAACTGTAAATTGTGGGGGAACAACAACAAAAACCTACTCAGAGATGTGATATAAGAAGGAACACTAAATTCCAGAGAACGATCGATGCTCGAAAACGATCAAAGAAGAGGAATTTTCAGAAATATAGAACAAAGAAGAAAAAAATGCAATACACCACAGAAACGGTTAGCTGCAATTATGATACCTTCTTTTTTTAAAAAACAAAAGAAATGGATATGGAGCCTCGTTAAAACCTTCTTTTTTGATGCAAAACCCTCCTTAGGGAAAAAACACCAGGAAGGAAAGAGTACTCCCCCCTAAATTTTATTGATAAAAAAGTGAAAAAAATACAGAAAACATGGGGGGACAATGCCAAAACCCATGAGCAAAATTGTCATTACAACTGGAAAAAAATAAAAGAAAACCTACTAAGGTGTGCATAGGCATCACTATAACGACTCTCATCCCAACTAGATCGGCACCAGAGACGCTAACAATCATCTGCAACACACCAAATATATGAGGCAAAAGGCGAATCCAGTCCATCTAAACTAACAGAATCTGTAATTAGGTAAACCTAACCTATTCCTGAAAAAGTCTTCCGCAATGAAGCTCGGGATGAGATTCCACCAGGTAAAGCCACTTGAGTTAGTTCCATGACCTGCAAGCTTATTAACACAAGCATTACCTTCTCGGGATGATACCATCTTGATATTCAATGAATCCAACAAAAGGGAAAAGCTTTCTTTATTGATTCTGATACCAATATACATCTACATATACAATTGCAGACAGATTTTACGCAATCATGTCTTGAACAATAACAAAGGTCTAAGCATGCCTTTGCCTTACCTTTTAATAATTCCCTTTTTCTTTTGATTAATCTTTCTATGGCACTAATAACGTCCCTTTTTCTTTCTTCAATAAACTGCGTATCTTCAATCATGTATGTTACTACTTCTATCATTTCATTATATCCGTTAAATTCTCTAATGAACTTATCGTTCCTATGATTTTCTTCATCATATTCCTGTATAAATCTTTCATAATCTTCTTGTTCTACACTAATATCATTGCTATCTTGCATATAACTTTCGAATTCCGACTGTGTTAAGGAGCTCATGTTAAAGAAACGTTTCTTACTTTCTGTTTTAGTTATTAATACTTCGTGTACAGAGGCTTCTTACTTAAAAACAACAGTAATTGTAAACTGAGAAGGTTATTGGGCCTTACCGCGCTTCCTGTTTGATGACCTGAGCTTGCCGTTCACGATCAACACCTAAACAGCGCCTATTCTGGCTTCAACATGGTGGAAATGAACCTCGGGCTTTGGCCATTTTGAGAGGGTTTTTTGCCAATCCTTCTGGGTTGTTTACCAAAACTCTAGTTTTAACTAAGGGAGCTTGAGGAAGTATACTAACTAAAAAGATTTCAGAAACAAGCAAACTTTATTTATTTATTCATTCTGAAAACACACACATACATATTTCAGAAACTCGTGGTCTCTTCTTCTTACAAAGATCGGTTTATATAGGTGATTTAAAAGCTTAAAAGTAACTCAGGGTTATATCTTATCCTGGTTACCAAACTATGGTTACAGAACTAGGATTACTTTTTATCTTCAAAGAATCTTGTCTTTTACTGTTGCGCATGATCTCTTTGTCGGCCATTCTTTCTTGTCGTGTTTGTCTTTTACTCCTGATTCCTACAATAATTGCATCGGTGTTCACCGCTTGACTTTTCCACCTTGCAGAAATGTTGGTGCGTTTCCAACTGTCCTTGGAAATTATTTTTCTCAATCTTTTGCGAAAATAATTGGAGTGTCCTTAGGATCCCTGGTTGTTGACTTTTATCTTTCTTGCATATCACAATTGCCTTCTCTGTCATGGAGTAACTCCAGAATTTACCTTGATCATATGTTTGTTTCATCATCATCATCAGTAATACATGAAATCCTAATGCTCTTCTCTTGGTTGTCCATTCACTGTCTACTGTTGGTTCTTCCTCCTTCGTTGAATGTTCTTGGGCCTGTATTTCTTCTTCGTTTAATGCCCCGATTTTAACAAAATATACTGCGTCTCCTTCTTGATCTGGGCTTGCGGTATATACTTTGACAAATACTGTCCTTTTAGGGTTTACACCTTTTATGTAACTTCGAATTCCTGCTAGAATTGATTCTGGGAAATGTTTAAGCTTGGCTAGATTATCTTGAGGATCAGTATAAATTGAATCTATAAAACCGAACCTTAAAAGATCGGTAAGGAGGTTAATATCCTCCCATTCGTCTAGGATTATCATGATTCTTGGATAAATTCCCTTGTATTCAATAATATAACTGCCAAGGGTTCTAGGATTGCCTTGGTACATAAATTTAACCGTGTTTTGATAAACTTCGAGAAATTTATCAATTGGTTCCTTGGCGGGAGAATTAATCAGCTTGTCTTTAAATGTATAGCTAACAAATCTTAGTTTTCTAGGAAGTCCTTTTTCTTTTCCTAAAAAATCAGACGTGCTTGGCGTATCTAGGGTTTTCTTTCTTGGTGACTCTGGATATTGTTGGATATTGAGTACTTGGAGGATCTCTTTTTTGGTTTTAATATAGTATTCGGAAAAAGCTTCCAACTTGTTGTCAATCTTGGTAAATTGGCTATCTATGTCACAAGCCATATTACGGAACTGGTTATCAATCTCTTCGAGCTTGGTTTGTATAACCTTGGCTTTATCTTCTTGGAGCTGATTATCCATCTGGTCTTGATAGATGATCTGCAAAGTAATTGTTAGCTCCTTTTATATAAACGACTTTAAATGTGAATGGACTGATTCTCATTTGCCACCTAATTCTCCTACGATTAACTATATTATCCTTTATTTTATTCTCTAGAAAGGCTCTTACCTGGGTGTTATCTGTTTTTACAATGAACTCTTTTCTGGCTAACCAGATTTTAAAAGATTCTATAGTCCTTATTACTGCTAGCACTTCCTTTTCGTTTATATCATAGTTTAACTCCGCTCCTCTAAATGTTCCCGAAGTATACCTAAGAACTAAATTGTCTTCTTGCCTTCTTAAGACGGCTCCCCAGTATTTATCTGAGGCATCTGTTTCGATATATAATTCATCTTCCTCTTTTGGCAGAGGGAGCTTCTCCAAATTTTTGACTCGTTTTAATTTCTTGTACCCATCGGGTGTCTTCTTCATTCCACTCAAATTTCTGATCTTTCTTAATTTTGGCTTGCAGCCTACTCTTTAATTTGGCACAACCTTTAATAAATTGAGACGCATAGTTTATATGTCCTAAAAAGGATTGAACTTGCTTTATATTTTCAAGTTTATCTGGAAAGTCTAAGATTTTTTCAGAAATGTGTGGTTGGAGTTCTATTATTCCTTTATTGATTATTAATCCTAAATAGCTAATCTTGTCTTTGGCGATTTCAGCCTTCTTTTTACTTAAAACTAAGCCATTTTCGTAAGCTTTTGTGGCAAAGATAAATAAGTGCTTGTTATGTTCGTTTATGTCCTGGCTAAAGATTAAAATGCCATCTATGTAAATAATTATAAACTGGTGACATTCCTTGTAGATTTTATCTAATCTTTCTTGAAAGATTCCCGGGCTAGTTTTTAAACCCATTGGTAAAACATTCCACTCATATCTTCCTTGCGGAGTACTAAAAGCTGTACAAGCCTTACTTTGTTCTTCTAGTAAAAATTGGTAAAAACCCGATTTTAGGTCAAATTTTGAGAAAACCTTTCCTTCTTTTATTTTCTTGTAGATCATATCTTTTCTAGGCAAAGGATAGGGGTAGTCCTTTACTATTTTATTTAAGGGTTTATAATTTATAACCATTCTCGGTTCTCCTCTTTTAATTTCATTATGGTTTCTGACCAGAAAACTAGCAGAATTATACGCACTTCTTGTGTCTCTAATTAAATCATATTTTAAATGCTTTTTTATAATGTTTTTGTAATCGTCCTCATCTTCTTTAGTGTACAGCATAGGTTTTTCGCATATAGGTTTTTCTGATAATAATTCTATCATAGCAAAGTATTGTTTTCTCTTAGAAAAGGCCTGAGGGTTTTCTTCATAACAGTTTTCTAATAATTGTAAAATTTTTCCTTTTACAGGCTGGTTTTGATTTTCTTGATTGAAATAAAGGGGTGCTATTTCACCATGCTGGCTGTGCTTGTAGATATGTCTATACGGTTGATCTACTATTCTGGCTGAGAATTGTGTTCCACACGGACTACTAAAATGTACCTTGTTTGTGTCTATTGTAAAGGGTAGATTTCTGTTTATAAACTCTTGTCCGATTAAGAAGTCGTATATAATTTTAGGATAGTAGTATATTTTTTCAAATCTAGTTTGTAAATTACCAATGGTAATCCAAAGATTGGTATATCCTTGATCAAAAACTGTTTGACCGTTATGAATATCTCTTCCAATAATTTTATCTATTCCTTTTATGTTTGGGAGATAGTGGCTTGTTATACTAAAACCTGATCCTGAGTCGATTAGGGCGTGATATATTTTTCTTTCATATATAACCTCTATTACGATGGAATTATGCCTTTTATTGATCTTTTTACACTCTACTAACTTTAATCGTTTCTCCATCATAACTTAGCTCTATATATGTTTCTTTTATGGTATAATCTTCGAAACTGTGTAGGAAATCCATTCCTAGCAGAAATTCCGTACTTACACTATCTTCTACTTCTATGGACATTGGAATTTCGTGTTCTTCTAATATTAATACTATATCTGCCTTGTGGGTAATATGATGCTTGCTATTATAATAATCCAGATAGTAATACTTGTTTTCCAATTCTTTTATAGGTATTCCCATGCCTTGTAACAAATCTATTGTTATGTGGCTAGTTCCTGCTCCAGTATCTATCAGGCATTTTATTGGAGTTCTTCCTAGTTTAATTCCTACTTCTATAAAGTATTGTGTGCCACCTTGGCCTCTTTTCTCGGTTAGGTCAAAGCTCTTTCTTCCACTTTCTAACCTTTTGTGCGTTATTCTTTCGCTCTTAACTCTCTTGATAGTAGCTTGATTCTTATTTCCTATTATTTCTCCTTGTTTATCACTGATTTTTGATATCTCGTCAGTCCTTATTTCATCTATGTAAGTCAATTGTTCTGGCCTTAGTCTCTTTGGTGGTATCCATTCTAAAACTCCATCGAAAATTTCCCTAAATTTCATTTTATCAGCTTTGAATTTCATAGTGTGGTGACTTGGGCTTATACCAAATATGGTTCTGTAAGTTATTGAATAGCAGTGGCTACCCTGAGGCATCTCAAAGTTTTCTAATTTATGATATAATACTAGTGCCTTTTCTAAATTCCTGTCATTTATTGAAATACTGAAATTCGGTTCATACTCGAACATGATCTTTCCAAAATATAGATTGCCCATGACAGCTCCGAACAAGGCATCTTGCACATTATGTTTAATTCTCTCATCTATTAGATACATGGCTATCGGTGAATCTAATTTTTCTTGAAAATATCCTTTTATCATAACTTGTACTTTAATAAGGTCGATGACTTTCATTTTCTTTCTTTTGTTATTATCGATCTCTTTTAATATCGAATTCACTATATCTCTCGTTATCAAAGGTATTCTTCCTTTCCTTTTTGCCTCTCCAATTTCTATGCTAAATTCATGAATTTTTTTGGATCCTAACTGTTTGTCCAATGAATTTTCCAAATTTCTCTAGAAGGGTTTTTGTTGGTTCTATGTCTAGATCGAGTTTCTTTATCTTTTCTAACCTTTCATATTCTTGGATGTGGGAGAATTCTGCCACATCGTCGGTTATTTCAATATTCTCTCTATTCATCATTACTAGAGTCCTCGGATTTTATGCTTGCGCTATATAGACTGTAATCCGACTCTATTTCTGATTCTATAGGCTCAAATCCGTAGTAGTCTATTTCTTCTAGGATTTTTACATTTTGTTTATTTCTCTTTGGGCACTGATTAGCGTAATGGCCCTCTTCCTTACATATGAAGCATGTACATTTCTTTGGTCCTCTCTGGTTATTGGATCTATTGTTGCTTTCCATATTGTTATTTGTTCTTCCAAATCTTTTTCTCTTCCTGAAGTACCTATTTTTATTATTATATTTCTGAAAATTGGTTTTTCTAAACTTCCATCTCTTTTTTCTTTTATAGGGTGTAAAGACTAACAAGACTATATATACAATGGAGTAAACAAAAAATAGTTATTGACAACTAATCCAACTAAAGTTAAATAACTATCTAACTAATCTTGGGTTAAATAACTATCTAACTAATACATAATTTCTTTCTAGAATTTTTTTTTTATAATTTATAAAGTATCATATTAATTTATTCTTGATACATATTATTTAAATTTTAAATTTTAAACAATGAAAATTCGTAAATTACTTACATGACATGTCTCATATATATTATACTTTTTGAAACTATAATAATAATAATAATAATAATAGTAATAATAATAAATAAAAAGGGGGTCATGAATAAATTAAAAAGGTAAACATAATTTTACTTTTTTAAATAAGTAGATTTAAAATTGAAAACTTAACTAATTTAAATACATAATTTATTCAGCATATTAATTTTTTTTTTGCAAATCAAAATTTTAGTTTTGAACTTGAATCAGTTCATTTATATCACTTTGTAACAATAGCTAGCTAATGTCATGCCCTATGAAGTGTAAGAAAAAGACTTTCACCCCTTTCCTCTATTATATGCAATTATGCATGCATGCATTCATGTTCATCATCGTGCATTCGTGCCTCTCTTACAATCAACAGCACTGTCCCGTTTATACTTGTAGTCAAAAAATAATAAACAATAATTAAGAGGAAGAAAAGAATGAGAATGTTGTTTTTGACGGAGAAAACTGGTAACTGAACACATGCATTGCTTCGAAGGTAATGCAAGAATTGCTTTAGGATGCTATTAATATTCTAATCAAATATTATAGTTAATTATTAAGAATTATCTTTAATATACTAATTATGGTTAATTATTAATATTATAGCAAGTTATGGTATGCCTGTAAAAAAAAGCAAGTTACGGTATGAGATAGTTTGATTCTCTTCCAACTTAACTAAGGTTGTGAGTTCGAATTCAACATTGGAAATGCAACACCATTAAATCTCTTGAGAGAGTTTTACTGTTCATTGTGCTCTTAATGGTGTTGGACAATATATGAAAGAGGAATTTTGACGTAGATATGCGAAAGAGGAAGAAGAGTATAATACTCTGATTCGAGGTCAGAGAAGCCTCTTAAAAAGATAGAAGAGAGAAAGTGACTACAACATTCTTCATTGAGGATTCTTAAAAAGGTCTTACTATGCTTATATAAGACATTAATGTTAAGACATTATTGAAGTAACTAGCGGTGAAACACATTCATCATCAAAGTAACAAGTGGTGAAACACATATATATATAATAGAAGTTTTGGATTGAAGTCCAAGCACTATTAGTTGTTGGTAGACCCTTTTTTTTTGGGTACAAGTTAGTAGACTCATTTAACGATTTAAAGACAATAAAAACTTCAATATTACTTTTTCTTCAATAAACAATTGCATGATATCTCTTATAATTATTTTATACTTTGGCTTGACCTATGTAAAGTCACATTTTATTGGTTGAGTTGGGTTAATTGTTAGTTCTCAATTTTCAAACTTAGTATCCATGTTGTACCATGGGTTTGACTATTTTAAAATCAATCCAACCCAGTTATCCGAACTAACTCGCATTTTATGGGTTGGGTTAAAGTGTACCTGTGACCGTACCTAAAGCAAACATAAAGTGGAATTATCGAAGAAGAAATCATGATAATAATTTGGTAACAACAGAAAATTAATATGGTATGGTGTGGTAGGTAACATTGGTAAACAATTTCTCTCTAAACCAAACATTACAACAATCCGCAACAGAATAACATTAACATGAGACATGCAAAATCAAAAACATAAACATAAACAACCAATTTTGTAACTAAGTTTGTCGGGGCTTTGTTGGATTCTGGCTGGAGTAACTCTCAAACCTCCCTCCCAAACAAACCATTTCCAAATCTAAATTCGATTTCCTAATCATTAATTACCACAATGTATTAAAAATCTGAAATCTTTGGTGAAAAGGGCTGAAGGAAGAATCATCATTATGGGGAAGGAGAGGGACCCATACGGTGGAACCGTTGAGGTTAAGGTTGATCCTCGCCGCGACGATTCCACGGTTCATCCAGGACGGGGATCTCCCCCCACTCCTCCGCCACCTGTACGGAGGCCAACGCCGCCGCCTCCCACGAACGATCGCGACTTCAGGCTTTTCAAACAATGGTTTCCATGGCTTGTGCCTACCTTTGTGGTGGCAAACATTGTCATGTTCATTGTCACCATGTATGTGAATGATTGTCCTAAGAATTCTCCATTTGATTCATGTGTTGGCACTTTTCTGGGTAGATTCTCCTTTCAGCCCCTCAAAGAAAATCCCCTCTTTGGCCCTTCTTCCTCTACGTGAGTTTTTTTCCCTTTTATCTATTCATCGAAAGCTAGAAATAAAAATATATATTTTTATTTTATTTTAATTCTTAAATAAATAACATGATGTGTTAATCTAGCCATGTATGCTTGGTTTTTTCTTTTAACATTCTGAAATTTCAGAAATGTCTATGATTGACAAGCTTTCAGCTTGAATGTTATCCAATTGACATTATTGCAATAACCTATGATGCACAGATACTATACGAGTTTTGGATACGATAGGAATCCGATACAGGGATACGAGCTTTACTTGAACAACATAGGATACGATACATCATGAGATTCGTTTACAATAACTAATGGATAATACTTATGTTAGTAGATATTTTGATGTGTTGTTGAAATCTATTTGTTACCTTTCTTCTTTCAGATTAGAGAAGATGGGGGGTCTAGAAGTAGATAAAGTGGTTAATAGACACCAAGTTTGGCGACTCTTTTCATGTTTGTGGTTGCATGGTGGGGTTATTCATGTACTTGCCAACATGTTGAGTCTTGTTTTTATTGGAATTCGTCTTGAGCAAGAATTTGGATTTGGTACGGTTCTGGTAATTATCCTTGCATTGTTCAACTATATATCATTATATTTTTTGTGACCATAACAATTTTCAAGAATGTCATTGTCAACAGATTTTATTTAGCAACTAACTAAGCGTGTATTTGGTTTTGCGGTGACAAAAATTGATTTTGTAGAATTGATTTTAGTTAAACCTGAGTATACTTAACAACTAAACTCAATTTCAGATTGTAATTTCTACCTTGCTTGTCTTTTTTGTAGTTCGAATTGGATTTCTATACGTGATATCTGGGTTTGGAGGGAGTTTGGTGTCGTCTCTTTTCATACAATCAGGTATCTCTGTTGGTGCTTCTGGTGCATTGTTTGGTTTGCTAGGAGGAATGCTATCAGAGCTTTTTATAAATTGGACAATATATGCCAATAAGGTGAATGAACCTATAATGTGTTATATTGCTTCCTAATGAATGATTTGTTTTGTGTTTGTGTAACAACCATTTTATTTCTTTCCGTTCTGTTATTCGTGTTGTCTTGCAGTTGGCTGCATTGTTGACTCTCATAGTCATTATTGCCATCAATTTAGCTGTTGGAATCCTTCCACATGTAGACAATTTTGCTCACATTGGAGGATTTGTTTCTGGCTTTCTTCTTGGGTTTGTCTTTCTCATTCGTCCTCAGTTTAAATGGATTAGCCAAAAACATTCTCCTCCTGGACAGGCTGCACCTTCTGTCAAACATAAGCACAAACCATATCAATATGTACTATGGGTCGTCTCTTTCTTAATACTTGCCGCTGGGTAAGTTCTCGTCCATTTTTCTTTTCTTTTTTTGAATGTGACATTTTATTTTATTATTAGGGATATAAAGAGAGGGTCTTTTATTTTGACAGATTGATTACTGGTATGGTTTTGCTCCTTCGCGGTGTTAACGTGAATGATAGTTGCTCATGGTGTCATTACTTAAGTTGTATCCCCACCTCAAAATGGAGTTGTAAAGATCAAAAAATTTATTGTGAGGTGAGTGCTAATTTCTTATGTACTTTCCTTCCCATCCATGCAACTTTCTGGTTATTATGATACTAATATTTTTCGTCGCGGTACTGCAGTCATCGCAATATGGAAATCAACTTAACATAACATGTTTAAGTAATGGGAGAAGTGGAACTTATCCTCTGTCAAATACTAGCTCTTTTGAGACTCAACAGCTTTGTTCTCAACTTTGCAATGGATAGATAGATACACATGCAACATTTCTTGAAGTGATACAATTGATCAAATTGTCTATATGATTGATTCATTCTTGGTAGTGAAGAGAAATTCTTTGTTCTCAGTTGGGAAGAGGTTGTTATGTCTGCCAATGCCATCAGAGTATATTCTTGTCACTACTATTTGTATCTCATAGTATAAATTACTGTGTGCTATTATTCTTTTGTAACAGGGAGGGGGGATTGAAAGTTGTTGTATGTGGTTAATAATTCTTGAAGTTAGTGAATGCTGTCAAAATGAATTAATCTCATAGACAAAACAAAATGTTTGTGATGGATTATTAGCTTAGCGGCCAGTTCATGTTTTCATAGGTATCCAAAATCTTCTCAATAAGCTTTTGATAATTGATTTGTGCTGCATTTCAGTGTTGCTAGTCTTTATCTCCTCATAATTCTATCACATCGATGGGCTTAGACACCGAGTAATACCTCTGGTCTCATTTATCAGCAAAAATGCACTTTTTAAGTTAAGTAAATAACATATGTATGATGTACCTGGACCAGTGGGATTAACTAGTTTCCTAGTGAGAATCAAAGTGTCCACTGACCAGGTTTCCGACATTATATTTAGCAGCTTCTCGTCATGACCCTCTCACCTTCGTCAGAATGCAACCCCTCTGACTTCGATACTCCTCTACTACCACCTTCATCCATCTTCCATCCTCCATCCTCCATGTAAGTTACCTGAAACCCACCAAATCGCCCCCAACCCCCTCACTCATTGGACCTCTCCCCTCCTCCTCCTACTGACGGTGAAACTGCTCCACCCCTCCCTAAACCTCTTGGCCCTTCAGATCCCCTAGATCGACAAGATCTGCCCTCATAGCTGCTCGTTCACACCTTCTCTCTTGCTCTAGTTGCGGCCTCCTCTTCTAGCTCTCTCTTCGTGGGTTGTGTTTTTCTACCAGTTCCTTTCGGTCCTCATGCCTTTCATTAGGATCACACTTCATCTTGTTTGGCTCTCTGTTGCTGAACATCAGTTCCCAGGGCCATTTGGCCTTCAAATACGGGGTAAGTCTGGGATGTCGTCTTTCCTCCTACACCCAATTTGTGGTCTGTTGCTCGGCGCCGGGGAGTCTCCTGTACTGCTCGTTGGTGGTGCTGGTTTTCGGTTGTGGTTCGGTTGGGTTTATTGTCCAGTCCCATGGTGAAGGCTGTGTAGGGTTGTTTTAATGTTTTGCTCCTCTTGGCTGCCCTTGGGGGATTTAGGATTTGTTTATGTTTGTATTGAGTTATTTCATTAGGTTCTATAAGAAATCATTGGACTTGTGTGGGAAATTTTGGTGGCGCGTGTAGAATTTTTCCCACCAATGTCTTGATAGGATGAAATGTTATTATGATGTTTTCAAATGCTTGTTGGAACAAAATTGTTGTCAACTGATAATAATCCCTACTACTAATGATAAATTCTTAGTGTCTGATGTGTTGCCTAATTTTTATGGTTGGGTAAATTAATCAGCCGTGACATAAAGACAGACAGGACCATCGATGCTAACTGCTAAGTAGGTTGGAATTGCAGATTTTGTGGCCCCGTTTTAGCATTTTATCACTAGTAGTAGTCTAGTAGTTAAATATGATGATGTGGTAGTTGGTAGTACTTAGGATTGCGGAAGAAGTTGCTTGCTTGCTCCCTAATCTTAGGAACTCAAAAAAGAGGAATAAAGAAAGCTAGAAAAGGGAAAAACAACGTGACATGGTGTTATGAGAACTGCTGGTGATATTTGATTCTAGCAATTTGCTTGCTTAAGAAATCTCTGCTTTCCAACAAATGTTAAAGCGTTGTCTGTTTATTTGTAGGCATGCTTAAACCTTCATTATTAGTTAGACCACTCTTTTTGTGCCATATTCCTGCCTAATACATCTAGAGTATGTCACTTTTTGAAATAAAAACAAATTGCATAAAATATAGTAGGCTTGGTGGACCGAGATGGCCCAATATTTTTGGGCTTGCGATTAAAGAGCTAAGCCTAAGGTATGAGCCAGCCCACAACATGGTCCAACACACTCCCATGATTTTTTTTAAATCTTAACCTCTATTTTTCTGTATTTGAATCCTTCTCCTAATTTTTGAAAAATGCAAATATCCAAATTTATATTCATCCCTTCCACCTTTTGATGTGTCAATGAGGACAACATACATTCTCCTATCTTTCCATATTTCATAGATGTTGGGATTCAGATTCGGTGTAATAAGAAACCAGTGCAATCATGCATTTAGTGGATCATGTTCGTCCAATCTGAATTTAATGATTTAAATTATAACCCTGTATTTTATATCTGTTTTTAATGTTAAAAATATAGACCATCTGATCAAAATCGAATGGTCCAGATCTTCTAAATGTTTGACTGTAAAAGTTTTTTCGATTGCATGGTATCTAAATCCCAAAAGGTTGGGGGCTTTTGGGGTTTGGTTATTGTATTTACGACAATATGAATGGAAAGGGATTGTTGAGCGCCATTGCTTTTCTACTTATTTGCGGTGAGTGATGTGTCTTGTTGTTGCCCCATTAGCTCAAAGTTCTAGATCCGCTACAGTGCATGTATTATTTAAAGGTAAAATACCACATTACAATGATTTACTCAAAAAAATTGATGCTGTACTTTTTTTTTTTAACTCTGTAGACACTTATTAGAAACACCTTTATGATGATAATGTCCTGTAGGAAAATGTTGGTTAGTTAGTTCATGGAGTAGTGGATGAGTTTGTCGATTTGACTGACAATGTTGTCCCCTCTTTAGTAAAATTGGTTTTGAACTTTTGATCCCCACACAAGTGCAAGAATTTGTTCCGGAAGAACAATTTCTCAGGTACTAGTAGGGTATATAGTCTTGTTGTAACCCAAAATCAGAACAAGGCCATAACCATAATAATGTGGTGTTCTATTAATCTATCTATCTACTGTTGCATACGACATTAATTGATCATGCCAACTGCCAATCTATCCTTTGTCTTTCTTTACTTGTTAGAATGAACTGATATTATTCTCTTGTCACACTCACACAGACCAAGCAAGCCTCAAATATCATGAATAAGTTGCTTAATTCATGGCCTTAGATTTTTTTTTATTGTTAATAAAAGATCACATGGAAGTAGCATCATTGACATTGACACAAGGTTGTAAATGGATAAAATAAAATTAGAAACTCAATATTTGCAACTTGGTGGTGGGTCACACAATTATCTCCACATGCTAGTGGATAGTAGTTGTGTGTCTATTATTTATCCCTCATCAGCTCATCTCTCTTTTTAGATTTTTAGCTTTTAATGCCTTATAAGCCAAAGTCAGTTATCTCTGCCTCTCTCTCTCTCTCTCTTGTCACAAACACCATGTGCAATGCGAGACGCATCCGCACCAATCCATTGCAACAAAAAGATCTCTACCAATTACACTAATTACGGGTCTTAATAGTATTCATTAATCTAAAAAATTATAATGTACGCTGCTAATAACTGAGAACAAGATGCTTTACAAAGAGTTTTTATACTTGTTGACTAACTTTCTTCAAAGTAGTACTATAAATAAGTGGTATTTTAGTTAAAGAGAATGCAACTAATTAAGAAAAGCGTGGTTTGTGAGTCCAACAATCAAGCCTAAATTAGTGGCATGTCCCCTACAAGTCTTTGTTCCGTATTGTACCTAGTTGGCTAGTTGCGACTTGAGAGAATTATAGTGTTTGTGGAAAACAGAAAGGAAGTCGCCAAATCTGAAAATTACCCCCTTCATAAAGTGAATAACTAAATTAGAGTCAGCAAATGAAACCTGAATCTTCACTTTACATGTGTGAGTTTATTGGTAGTGTTCTGGATCAGCTAAACGAATAAGCTCAATTGAGTAAAAACCCATGATCCACACTCAAAACACGATACAGATAATCCCTAATCATCCAACGGCATAGGCGCATCTACTAAGCCCCTATCGGGACAAGCCACGTGTAGACACTAATCCCTATAAAAGCACTGTTATATCATTGTTACAGATACACATTTATTATCTCACACCATCTATTTCAATGCTTACTTAGACAGAGTGTGTGCAGTCATCTTAGTAAATTTCTAAATGACTACGTCGATTTAATTTACATTATGTATGTGGCTCATTTTGGTAAATTCCTTTTACATATAAAAAATTACTTTTTATATTTCGCCACTGCATAAAATATAGGTAAGCTCACTTGCGCTATTTTTATAAATAATTTTATACTCATTATATGATATATATTTGTGTCCATTTGTTTATGCAAAAAAAAAATGTCCTATTCTCATGTATGAACTCAGTCATATAAAAAGGAATGAGAGACCAAACAGAGATGGATGAATCAAAATTCTTTAGATTGATAACGTCCAATTGAAACATTCCAAAAGGGTAGTTATTCCAAAAGCCAAGCAGAGCGGCCATTTTATTTTATTTATTAACTTAGTTTTTAGTTGGGTAAAATATAAAACGGTATTGTTGACGATTGACAAATACAATGCAAACAAAAATAACGGAATAACGAGAAGATTCTCAAGTTTCTTAGGTCAATGGTCTATACACTACTAGGGCAAAAAAACCATTGAGGAGCAAAAGAAAAATATTATATACCAAAATAATAGATATTGTGGGTTATTTACCAAAGTAGGCAAAAAAAAAAATTGTTCAAAAATGCCCCCCCCCCCCCCCAAAGTAGACAAAACATTTTTTGGTAGTGGCCATTGGACCGCTGAAGGGATAACCCGACGGATGATCTCATCGGTGGAAATAGTGGTTTCACGCACAATTCGATAGGACTCCGAGTATGAGGTTGAAACATCTCATGCTGCTGAAACATCTGTCGAACGTGTTTGTCAGTCTTGATAGTCATTACGCACCACCGAATACGATTACCTTCGCCGATCTGGGGGCAGCGATAAACGATACGAGTGATTGTTTTCTCCTCACCCTCTAGCTGCGCCTTTTCCGTTAGTTTTTCATTCAGTTCGGCGAAGGTGATGTTGTTCTTAAGCCTGGAATAAATGATGTTTGGACCACTAAAATACACACCATCTTCTTCCCTGTACATAACATGGGCCTGACAGTGAAGTGTACAGTAGTGTTTGATGACTCTTTCCGGTATGACTTGTTGTGGTGGGGGTGGTCGCAGAAGATGAATGATTTCTTTCGGAGTGCGTATTCACTACAAAAAAACAGGGATTAGCGAGGGAAATTTCCCTCGCAAACTAACCAAAATCCCTCGCTAATGGTCATTTGCGAGGGAATTAGCGAGGGACAGGTTCCCTCGCTAATTGGATTAGCGAGGGAATTTAAATCCCTCGCTAATTAGCGAGGGAATTTTCCCTCGCTAATTCCATCGCTAATTAGCGAGGGATTTTAATCCCTCGCTAATATTGAGGGACACGTGGTCAAGTTCTGACAGCCACACGTCCACTATTCCCTCGCTAATTCCGTCGCTAAATCCCTCGCTAATTCCCTCACTAAATCCCTCGCTAATCCCATTTTTTTTTTTTTTTCTGCTAAACCTATTTTTATTTTTTTATTGATAGACCTGATTTTATACCTGATTGAAATAGCTAAACAGTTTTAATTCCATCCAAATCAACATAATATAAATCCAAATCAACACCGAATTAAAACAACATAATATCCGAATCAAAAATAACATAATATCCGAATAAAAAAGTACTGAAATGTCAAACTATCCTAATAGCTGCCTTCAGACTCCTCTGACTGCTGAGCTTGCTCCTGATCTTCCTCCTCATCTGGAAAAATATTCTTGCTCTTAAAATAGTTGTACATCAGCTCCTGTCTCCTTAGCACATTTGCATGGTCTGCCCTCCAGCCCCTAACCTCCGCTTGAGTATCCTCCAGCTGCTGTTTAGTAGATTGCAGCTCCTACCTAAGCTGGTCTGTCTCTGCATCTGACTTAGTAGAAGCTGGTCGACTGCGTCCTCTGCTGCTCCCGGCCCCAAACGAGCCCTTAGAACCCATAATAGGAGCCATTGGCCCAGTACCATACAGACGACCCTTGTATCAACCAACTAATTTCTCCCAATTGATGTTTGCCAGATCTCGCATCTCAGGAGGAAGTTCACCAAGTGAGGCAGGGTCCCAGCTCCCCTGAGTCAGCTGAGACATGATCTCATTAATTTGCTCCTGTTTTGCATAACCACAGAACATACCATAATTAGCGCTCCATTTTAACAAAGCAACTTTATATAATACAAATCAAGTTGTATATTTACCTGAGTAATCCTGGCACGGTCATCAACATACTCGTTAGTCCCTTTCCTCAAATGGGTGACTCTATGCAGCTCAGGAGCAGTGATAGGGCGTTCTGCCTTCAAACTCTGTAAAATGAAATACATTTTCAAATATTGCAAACTAATTGAGGGAAATGGGAGCTCCGGTGGTGATGGTGGTGGTTTCATGGGTGGTGATGGTGGTGGAAGAAGAGGCAAATCGTGAGAGAGAGAGATAGAGGAGAGGAAAGGAATAGGAGCTCCGGTGGTGGTGGTTTCGTGGGTGGTGGTGGTGGTTTCGTGGGTGGTGGTAGTGGTGGTTGTGTGGTGGTGGAGTGGTGGAAGAAGAGGGAAATCGTGAGAGAGAGAGAGGGGAGAGGAAGAGGAGTTCCGTGGGTGATGGTGGTTTCGTGGGTGGTGGTTGTGGTTGTGGATTTGAGAGAAGGGGGTGAGAGAGGGAAGTATTCGGATGGGTGGTGAGAGAGAAGAGTGAAGAATGAAGTGAAGAGTGAGAGAGAAGAGTGAGGGGAAAAAAATTAAAACGGATCATTTATTAAAGTTAGCGACGAATTTTGCGAGGGAACGCATTCCGTCGCTAACTGTCACGCGTTCCTAGGCACTGCAACGGACAAAAATTAGCGAGGGATCCCCAATTTCCGTCGCTAACCTCCTTAATTTTCGTGCCCACGAATTTGAATTGGCGCCTAACGATTTGCGAGGGCCAATTCCCTCGCTAATGACCCCTAATTCCCTCGCTAACCTTAAAAAAAACGAGGACCCTATTCCGTCGCAAAATCCCTCGCTAGTCTCTGTTTTTGCGAGGGACAGGGGTTCCCTCGCTACTGTCCCTCGCAAATAATGTCTTTTTTTGTAGTGATTGTGTCCACATACAGCTCCAAGAGACTACGTCCCATTGGAATGTTAGCATGAGCTTCCATCATTGCGCGAGGCACATCATTGTTCGTAATATTGGAATGTTGGTGTGTGGGAGATAGAGTGGCGGTGAGGCACATCTTCTTGGAATGTTGGTGTGTGGGAGATAGAGTGGCGGTGAGGCACATCTTCTTGGGTCCTCTGTTGAGTTGGTGGTGCATGTCGATGTCGATTACGGTTACGTTCTCGACGTTCGGTTTGAGTAGTTGGGGGAGTTGGCACGTCTTGTTCATCTTCTTCATCCACATCACGAACATTTGCAAGACCACGTGGATCCCTTAGATGTTGGTTTAGCAAAGCATGGTCGACCGACAACACATCGATTTTGTCTATCATTCCATAAATCAATTAACTGTCTGTGATATACAACCCAATTGACCTCAGTCTGTCCCTGCATGGTGATGTTGTGCATGTGGCTGATATCTATTGGTGCTGATGGTATGTCTTGGACGAGGCCAAATTGCAAGGTCACTCTATCCGCATGGTGCCATTCTACAATATGGAAACAGACCATAGCCGTGTTTGTAGTCCATATGCCTTGGTGCCGATATGCTATTTCTGGCAAATTGAATTCCTGATATGGCAACCACTCAAACTATTCATGTGTCATGCGGTCTATTGTTGATCTGTACAAAACAAGGCTTTTTGGACACTTAGTGTGGCTAAATGGCGTGCGAACCCATCTGGTAAAAAAATAAATTGTTAACATAAAGAAGAAATATAATTGTTAGTATTCATAAGTTGTGTCAAATTTTTACCTCTTTGCTAGTGGCCATTCATAAGGACGGTTGCAGTCTGGTGCTAGGAACGACATGCGGTACCAGACCCAAGACTGTAACAAAAGAGTACATCCACCCATTGTGCGTGAGGAGCATGTAACTGTCTTACGATGTGCATTATTTTGGTATATAATTTTTTTTAATTTGCTCCCCAATGGTTTTTTTGCCCACTACTAGTAGTAATTTGTTTGGTTCATTTTTTTTTTGGTCTCAGACTCTCGCGGGCGACCCACTCAGTGTCCCAACGCTGTCAACGAATGACTAATCTGCGCTCGCTACTTGGGGCTCTTAATCATTTCGTTGGCCAACACCCTATTTGACGTAGGCGGGAATCGAACCCGGGAGCAAACCGGATCGATCCCCACCACGTCCCAGCAGGAGCTTGAACCACTGGGCTAGGAGGGTTGGTTTTTGTTTGGTTCATTTGGACAAATTTGAGTAATTTATATGAATAATTAATTAAAATTTGCTAATTTCAAAATACAAGATATATTTGATATCCATGCTAATACTACTACAAGTACATTTGATCAAAAGTATAGGTTATAGACTCATTAGGGAATATGATCCAATAGCGACTCTTTTAACTATGAGAAATTTGGAGAACTGGTTATGATTAAAATTGAAGGAAATTCCTTTTAAATTAAACTAAAAAAAAATTAAGTCACAAGACAATCAGTGAAATTCAAAAGATGAAATGAAGCCTTCGAAAGAAATTCAATATATATTTGAATTCAAAGGTAAAGATGATTAGTTATTAGAAATTGTTTTCAAAAAAACAAGGTAGGTGCCATCATCAAACTAAGAGTCAATCATCATATCAATAGATCTAGTTCTACAACTAGAATTTAGGAACTAGGAGTAATGGGCTCCATATTAGTGCCCTCTATGAAATGGTAGAGACTAGAGAGTAACCTAATATCACTCCCTCTGTCCAATGATAAGTGACACAGCTGTGGACCAAAAATGCAAAAAGATATATAACTACAGTGGTAGACCTACGTTAGGCTTGAGGGGGTTCACCGTTCACTTGAACTCCTTGAAAAAAATATTCTACTTCCCACTCTTTACAAAAAAAAAATAAAACCCCTGATATTTTAAACTTGCACTCAATTTTTAATAAATTTGTCTTATTAGTATTCATAAGGGACTATTTATAAAATCTTAGGAAATAATTTTACTGATAATACATATCTTTGCGGACTACTTATTTTCATGTACTTTAAGACCCAAATAGGAGATGACGTATAAATTTAGAGATTAATTTGGTCATTTACTCTTAAATAAATTTGGAGTTAGATAACTTGATTCGTTAATTTTAGTAAATTAAATGAGGATACTTGGAAAAAAATTTAAACGATCCTACAAAAATTCTAACGATGAACTTTTTTTGCACCGCTTTGGCCCAAAGTCCTGGATCCGCTACTGATAATTGAGAACTAAAAGTGCAAATAGGAATACAAATGGAGACCATAAGTTGACAAAAAGTATACTGTGGTTTAAAGAGACGTAAGGTCAACTCCCGCAACCGACGTGAGGATTTCTTTGGTGGGTGATCTATAAGTACCTCTATAAGCGCTCAATTTATTTTGTTCATACCATTGCTGCCTACCCACAGAGTGTCCCAACGCTTTCAACGAAAGACTAATCTCCGCTCGTGCTTAAGATCAAATTTCGCACTGGCCAACACAAAATTTGTCCACTGCGGGAATCGAACCTGGGAGCACCGGGTCGACCCCTCGTGTTCTAGGGTAGATTAAGTCACTAGGCCAACGGTGTTGGTTACTTACCTGAATTTTTTGTAAAAAAAAAACATATTAAAAATTAAATAATGCCTAATAATATTTTTATTTAGTGCTATGAATTTTGTTTTTTTGTTAAACTAGTAGGCAAGACAGAACAAAGCGGAGCCCAAAGAAGACTATTAATTTTGTTTTGTGGATAACTAAAAATTAATTATGTCCCACATACAGTTACAGTTACAGTTACAGTTAAAGGCCGTTGAGAGCGGAGCGATGATTGCGCGGAGGAGAGACCCACCACCACCGCCCACGCTGGATTCTCAAGCTACTCTTTTCTGTGTTGCGTGGCAACGTTGGATTTACTAGTTCAATTTCTTGTTTCTCCACATATGATTATGGCCTCACCATGTCATTAATTAATTTGTAATTTAGAATGATGATTAAATTAAATTATTATGTTTAACATGTACTATAAAAAATAATAAAAGATGAGGAGATGTGATTGATTCTTCTTTGTCGTTGACGATTGACTGTCGTACCAGTACTTATTATACCAACGTGGATTTACCTACTGCTCTAATCACACCCGCATATCACGCTTAAGGACCTCTTTCTTTCAATAGCATTCCTCCAAAGTATGCAATGAGTGTTCTCATTTTAGTTATAACTTGTAAGTTAGGCAAAAATTATTCTCACCTATAGAGATTGTTTTTATTTAAGAATAAAATATCTTCGAATTAGCACTTGAATGAGATGGTAGGGTTTCTTCCAACTTAATCAAAATTCGTTTTACCGCCTATTATGATCCTAACCGACTCGAGGGAATACCCGATTTATAACAAACAAAAAAGAAAATATCTTCCAATTCCAGGGAATATCTTTAAACAAAACAAAGAGTGGGCATAATAACCACTGGAATTGAAGGGAGCATATTTCTGTCAAGATTGGAATCCCCTCCAATTCCAAAGATCTGGTTCGTTTATTTGTCCCCTTCACATTATCTATTTTTCTCTTATTTTCTCGCAGAGAGGATAAGCTAAAGAGAAAAGGGTATGCAATGTCATAAAAAGAAATTAAAGACAAGAATACCATCACTCATCACTCGCATATGAAGAGCGTGAACATCACTCTCATAAAACAAACTGTGGAGCCCACAATAAATCGACAAAGTGTGAAAACAATTGGAAATTATTATCCACGCTTTGAAGAATGCAGTGAGTTAAACATTTCCATTTTCCAAATATTATTACCCTTGCATTACTACACAGTGTAACTAACAAGAGCGAACCTTCCCCATAAGTAGCCCCCACTCCCCACTCTTCTCTCTCACCCCAAAACCAAATCAAATCCCTTTCCTTTCCACATCTCTGCTTTTTTCCCACTTCCTTGTCAAAAAAAGGAAAAGAAAGAAAAAATACAGTAATGGGTATTTTCAGCATTTTATGCATTGCTTCTCTTATCTCGTTATTGTGGATGGTTGATGCTCGAATTCCAGGGGTTTACACTGGTGGTGCATGGCAATCTGCTCACGCCACCTTCTACGGTGGTTCCGACGCCTCCGGCACCATGGGTATGTATTTCAAGTTCTTCAAATTCACAACACCGATACTTCAATCACTTTCATTTTCTTAAATAAGTGTAGTGTTAGTAACATGTTTTGGCATTGTTGAATTTCAGGGGGAGCATGTGGGTATGGAAATTTATACAGTCAAGGGTATGGAGTTAACACGGCGGCGTTGAGCACTGCACTTTTCAACAACGGACTTAGCTGCGGTGCTTGTTTTGAGCTCAAATGTGCAAATGACAAACAGTGGTGTCACTCTGGTAGCCCTTCCATTCTCATCACCGCAACTAACTTCTGTCCTCCTAACTTCGCTCAACCAAGCGACAATGGTGGTTGGTGTAACCCTCCTCGTCCTCATTTCGACCTCGCCATGCCTATGTTCCTTAAAATCGCCGAATATCGCGCCGGCATCGTCCCTGTCGCTTATCGCCGGTACACCTTTCAACCTTAACCTTTTATGTTTATGTTTTTCTGTTGCTGCTAAGGCCGTGTTTGTTTTAACGATATAATTTGTTTGTATACAGGGTGCCGTGTAGAAAGCCCGGTGGGATCAGATTTACGATTAACGGATTCCGTTACTTTAACCTGGTGCTGATTAGCAACGTTGCGGGTGCAGGGGATATCGTGCGCACTTATGTTAAGGGCTCACTAACTGGTTGGATGCCCATGAGCAGGAACTGGGGGCAGAATTGGCAGTCAAACGCTGTTTTGGTGGGCCAGGCTCTGTCATTCCGAGTTACCGGTAGCGACCGTCGCACTTCCACTTCTTGGAACATCGTTCCTCATAATTGGCAATTTGGTCAGACTTTCACCGGAAAGAATTTTCGCGTTTGAACACTGACTAATCGCTACGCCGGTTACCGGTCATCTTCACATTGTTATTTTTACTTTTATTATTATAGTATATGTGTGAAAAATGAAATGTACGACTTCAAATTTTGTCGTTTCCTACCAATAGTTTTTACCCGTGTTGGCGCGCATTTTTACAGCAGGCGATGCTCTTTTTGACTGGGATGTTTTGGAGACTGTGAAGTGTGAAGGAGTGCAAGGGAGAGAGGGTCATTAAAAAAGTAGTTCAAAAAAGATTTGAGTGAGTGACAGCTTATATTGTTGTTGACTTTTAGTTGCATTGGTGGGTTTGATATGATATGTTATTATTAGGGTTGCGTGCTTCAGGTTGTGCTTTTCCATTTGTTGTATGAATGAAAGAGTAGAGTAGGAAATGCTGAAGCGGCGAGAAGAAAAATGGTAGCCCGCAGCTAATGTAGTTTACAATTATGATTATGATGATAATGAAATTGTTATCATATCTACTACATTGCTTTATGTGCATCCAAGGAAGTGTGTTGTGGTTAACTACTATGTAGAGATGAATAAAGTTTGATGGGAGAATTGAATGGGTGTAGAATTGCCAGGGCGCTATTATAACCAAAAATAACAATCCAACTAACGACGCTACAAATTGTAAATGAAATAAAGTAAATCAATAAATATAATGCGAATAAAATTGTGATTTGGATGAAGTAATAATTGAGTAATTTTATAGGGGTAAAAACTAATGCAAATAAAAATGTTATTTGGATGAAGTAATAATTGAGTAATTTTATAGGGAGAAAAACTGTCTTATATATTGTCTGCTCAACATTTACGCTCTCAATTTATATGAATTGAATTATAAGATAATAACGTCATCCCTGAAAAATATATACACAACTTAGTGCTGGTGTATAGATGCCAGAATAGCAGTTCTATCTAAGTTGAAACCCAACCACAATTGAGAAACAATCGACACTATCAAGTACTAATCGGCCTGACTGGAGTCTTGCCTCTTGATATTTCAAGTTATTCTTGTTAACTAACAACTAAACGACACACCGGTGCGATGCAAAGGCTGTGTTTATAAGGATTGTTTACATAGGTTAATTAAAGTATTTTAAGTTTGGAAAAGTATAATTATCAAGTTGATCGAGAATTTGCATTCACAACATAGTTATAACTGTTAGTTCCAACGAAATAAGAATTGGTATGAAACCTAGCGGTAGAAAATCCAAAGGCAATGCCAACCTGCATATCATATGAAAAGGGTAAAACACAGTTTGTCGATAAACCATTACATTCGCTTGTATAAAAGCATTTCCACGTGTCAATAAAACCAAGTAATAATGGGGAGAAAAAAAGGTAAAGAATGTCTGATGTATGTATCCACACATGCATATTAAGAAACAATAGATCACAAACATAACCACATTTCCAAAAGGCAATGAGTTTAAGCTATTAGAATAAAATATTACGTGGTAAATTTAATGCCAGTGACTGTTAGTTGGAATTCTAACACAAGTTGATAGAGATGGAATATAAAGAGATTGGGGAGAGATTAGCTAGCCCATCACCTTATGATGCAACCCTATTGAAGATATTGCTAATTACAGTTAGCGTCTCCTTGATATTTGTTGTACACAACAATAACAACTAATGACCGACTAAGTAAAGTCTTTTTTTTGGTCAGTAAAGTCTGAAAAGCATTGCAAAGAATCGTAATCTCCAAAAAGAAATAAAGAAAACAGTGATCAAGACCAATAATAACAACACAATGTAATCTCTAAAGCATAGCAAAGGCCTAATTGAAATCAAAGAACTATCAAACAATATGATAAAATAATTTCCCTAATTTGAACCATTAATTTGAAGTTCCATGCCTTGCTTAACCTATTCTTATGGTTCCTATATATACATATTCTTGTTAAATACCCATAACAAAAGCTTTCTTTCGTTTTGTGTCTTTTGACAATTTCCACTGCCTGATTAAGTATGCAGCACCTTCCTTTAGCGTAGCCTTCCTTCCTTCCTTCACATTCCAAAGTTCAGGTACAGGGTATCTACCACTGGGATTATACTCATTCAACTCCTTCAGAGCGGTAGTCACTGCATCATAAACCTCATCGCCTAGCTCATCCTTTAAAGTTTTCAGTTTTTCATCTTTTTCGTCAAAAACTTCCTGTATAGATAACAGGTATTAGATCAGGGAAAGAAACATGCACACCAAGTGCTACTTGCTAAAAACACAACCACACGTTTTTTCGCAATACCTACAGTATACAATGCTCCATAACTAATAATAAATGATTTCATTATATTTTAGGGGATAATAAATATCTTGTAAGGAGAGTTGCAAAATAAGTCAAAATTACTGCAACGTGACTGCAGGATACGGATTTGAGTCGTAGAATCAGCCTCTCCTAATAAAAAAACACATGATTCTGGAAGTCATTGTACCTTGATGACGTTCCCTTCTGTATCAGTTAAAACTTTGAACGGATGCCACTCTGGATCTCTAAGATAGTCCTCCCACTGTGAGCACAACTCCAACGCTTTCACTTCCACTTCACGTGAAAGTTTTCTTTTGGCTCCCTTCACATTCACTTCCTCTGAAAATTTTCTCTTAGCTGCTTCCAGAAATGGCTTACCATCAAGCTCTCCCATCCTTTTAACCGAAATAAAGGTTCGAGTGGAGTTTCTACTCTTCAGCCACTGTGAACAAGTAAACAGCATTTCTTAAACATAACAAAGAAATCATGGCAGCAAAGTAACACATCAACAAACTATCCAGACTTATAGAGCTTAATTTGCTTCAAGTTTAAGCATCAGATCCCTAATGACAAACCAGTATGAAACAATATGGAAATTTAACTAAAAATGTAAAAAGAAATTCTGGTTTGTTATGTATTTTCTTTTTGAAGTCAACAACTTTCCTTGAAATACATCAGAGTCATTACAACTAGTGAGAGCATTAACAGACAGGGCATTCCCCAATCCTGACCTAGAGGCTACTACTTTTACAATTCCATCTAGATTATGAGCCTCGGTGTTTGAGTCACTTCTCACTGCCAATATGGGAAACACAAACTACATCTAGCCTGTTCATAAGAGCTTTGCAATCCTGGATAATAATATGTTCTATAGACCTGGTCTAATTCTACCAGCTTTTTACCTATATCTTGAAAACTTCTGGATTAAAATTATCATCTTTGGACACAAACAACTAAATTGCAAGTAGACAATTGAATCAAGCAACCCCATGATTTAGAGAATAGAATGATACCATTGAAAACTGATTCCTATAATATAGAAAGCAGTTAAAACACAACATATTGCATAAGCATTTCAGACACATGTGAACACGTGGATATAAATTATAGCATCAAATATCTTGTCAGCATCCTAAATATGATTCCAACTGCAAGATTTGAATGTTAACAAAACATACACACTTCCATGAGCAATAGATAAACAGTTGCGTGTCAATGAAAAAACATTAACAACCATACATTTCTATCTAAATTTACACGGTATTATATACAAATATAGCCACCTACCATGGCTTTAAAAAAGATTAGTCAGACAAGACCTTCCAAAGATGAGTTGATACTTGATAGTCTAAAGACAAATTAATTAACATCATAATATTCACATTTATGAAAGAAAGATGCGTACCTCCATTAATTTTTTGCGAGCATCTTGCAACTCGTCATTAGTTTTTCGCTCTTTCACAACAAGAGTTTGCTGAAGATCTTCCACGCCTTCCAATTCCTCCTCTTTTTCTTGTAGTTCCATTTTGATTGCATCAATTTTCTTTTTCTCCTCCACATCATCCTCTCCCATGTGTTTCTTCACCTGTAGAGCTCCTCTCAAGTGCTCAATTTCTAATTCTAATGCTTGTTTCGCATCAAGTCTCCTTTCTAATTCATGAATTTCTTTGTGCAGCTTCTCTTTTTCTTTCTGCAATTTTCAACCCAAAAAAGAACACTCCTCAAAAAACCAAGTGTATGCATGTAACTGAATTAAATAATGAAGGAAAACGAAATTTGTACCTTCTGTTCTTCAGCCAAAAGCATCATTTTCTCATCAGCCTTTTTTTGCTCTGCTATTGCCCTCTCATTCTGCAAACAAAAAGATGAAAAACAAATTTAGTTATTATAATACGAGTAGGAATTTGACACAAAAGACTTACTTATCCATAAATTGAAGAATGCTAACAACACTTTTCATGATTGCTCCATTTTTTATAATGTCAATCAAGCTGCCTTGCAAATTGATCACTTTATAAAAAAAAAGATGTTGCCTTGTAAGAAATAGACCAATCACAAAAAGAGTGGGTTCAAGTGTATGTTAAAAGAATGTATTTCTGGCATTCGTCCCAAAAAATATAAACAGACAAAATAAGTTACATTTTTCTTCTCGAGCTCTAGCTTCTTTATCTCATCACCATTAAGTGCTTCACGCTTAAACAGCCAATTCTCCTGGCGCTCAAGTTGTTTCCTCTTAGCTTCCAGACCCAATCTGGTCTCTTCATGATTTTTAGAAACTCCCTCCATATAATCTCGGGCGTCCTGCTGCATCTTTTTTATTTCTAATTGAACAAGATGGAACAAACAGCCAGCAACCATGAGAGATTAAAAAAAATCATTTAAAAACCACAAAAAATCACAACAAAGTGCAAAATACCGTGAGCTACCATGAAAGGATAGAAATAATTATAAAAGCCAGAAACCATTTCAGCTTTGAACTCAGTGAAAGACACACTAAGGCGGGTATGATGAAAAAAAATAGAAAGAAAAGAATATCAATATTAATTAGAAATTTTCACATCAAGTATCAACATACCCTCGTTATAAAACTCAATCATCTTCTCTTTTTGATCCATGGCTTTCATCAAGGACTCGTTAACATCGTGATACATGCCTGCTGTCTGCTCTAATTCCTTATTCTTCAATTTTAAGGTATTAGCCAAACCAGAGACAAGCTTCAATGTTTTCATGTAGTCCTCTGCTTCTTTTCCAGAAACAGTTTTCAAATCTCCATTTTTGCGGAGATGATTACCAACTACATCCCTTAAATTGTAGTCTTCATCGCGTGCCACCCATCCAAAGATTCTATTCCCTCGCTCCCTTGAACCGAGGTAATCCTTCTTGCCACAATGCTCTGCTAGAAAGCTTCTTTCAAACTTCATCGCACTGGTGAAACCATCCCAATCTTTATTGAAGTCAACTATGGCAAAACCCGTATGTCCATTAAACTTCCAGAGTGGAATAACTTTGGAGGGTTGAAACCCTTTTAATGTAAATTCATCCCTCAGTTTGCTTCCACTGTCACCCACGCGCTTCCCATTTTTAAATTCAGTAGGAATGTTAGCAACAATCCCCTTCCAAGGCCAGACAAAACTTTGATCCTTTGTAATAACTTTTTCTGATGAATCATCCTTTGCAATTTTCGCATCAACATATCTTTCTATGTATCTTTCCAAAGCAGAATGCTTTGCGATGTCTTTCACCCGCTCATTCTGTGAACTAACCAATCTTGAAGCATGCTTCAAAAGCTCACCAGAGGAGCTATACTTCTTGTCCAAGCAGAACGGACACTTATATGTTGAATCAGAGAATTTGATTTTATAGGGTGATTTATCCTCCTTCAAATATCCATAATATCTACGAAAGTAGTACTCCAAATCAGACTCGTATTCCCGTTCTGGTTGATGAGACATCTGCAAATCAGAATCCTAAGATCAAATCCATCATCACATTCACGCACACTATCAATACACAAGAGCTATAACAATGCAAGCAGGCACTAGAAGCCAGACGTAAAACAAGAGTCTTTGTTAGAAGCTTTCCTCTTGAAACATCCATCAAGTAATATTAGTTGTAAAATATAAAGATTTTAACATTTTTGTTGAGGTAAACAAATATTTATAATGGGGATAAATATATATTTGATGTTGAATAACTAAAATTGTATAACAAAATATGAGCATATATTTGTAGAGTAATTGTTCCAGTAATCAAAGTTGCAAACCTGAGTGTGTTTCAAATAGCAAAACAAATAACATGCATTTCGGAAGCAAAACAACCTAGTCTATCAAAATGTCATAAGCAAAAGGGACTGTCTAGATTAAAAGCTTTAGCCACAGGGCAAATGAGTTTAGTATTGAAGAATGGAGTTAGTTTCTTGATGCAGAAAAAGTGAGTTGTGCAGATTAGTAAGTGAACCATTTGGTTTTAGTAATTATCTCAATGTTGTTCTATTGGATTTTTATCTTAAAAAGGCCATTACGTTATTATGTATCCCATAAGGTTCGTGCAAACTGAATATCACGTAACTTAATATAAGTGAAATGAGGGTCATTGAACTTGAAAACTATAACCATTAACATGGAAAATTCATTCTTTCAGATGAGGGAAAAACTACAATTATGGACATCATAATCATAATTACATGTTTAAAGTACAGCACATCATGCCATTACAGTGCAACCTCATTGTGTGCCTATACAACTTAAAGAAGGACAGCCAATGACAATGTTTGCAGTATTCAAAATAGTGTGGGCCATTGCAATAAAAAACATCATTTCCTTCTACTACCATAGTTTCATCATACTTATTCAAGTATTCAAAATATCATGTCTTCCATTCTTTGTAATTGAATGCTAAGAACCTAAAACATATCCAATGATATCATAAAGAAAAGCAATAAAAAGGCAATCAATTAGAAGGACAACACATTGTTCATCCCTAATGCTCATCAAATGCAAAGGTCATATAAGGCCAATTCGGCAACCAAGTGTAGGCCATGAAATTTATGAAATAGTCATGAAATTCATTTGTTTTGATCAAAATTTATCTACACATCCAGTATGAGAGGTTATAATGGATAATCTTTAGAGGTTAGAATGGTAGGTTAAAACCATGAACAGGGTAATCTTGAATCATATTTTGATAATTTAATAGAATCCTTGTCCATGAAACTTAACAGATCATTTGTTAGTTAAATATAATTGAGACAGCAATATATATATAATTTCTCCAAATTTGTAACTGAATTCAATGTTTGGATGCTTGTATGACCCAGTTTAGCTTCAGACATAATACAAATTATAATAAAACCCAAAACAGATAGTGTTATGCAGTAGTAAAATCCTTAGAAAATGCTTTCTTGAGTCCCTTCAAGTAGTGCATTGGATAATTTCAACTTAATTTATATTTTAAAACAATTAAATTGGTGTTAGATTAAATTGGTGACAGTGATGGTTTTGTTTTCTATCACATGAATTGCCAAACTATTCAAATAAAAATTAAATTGGTGGTGTTGCTATACTGCTTTGTGTGCAGTGGGGCTGGAAGCAAATTTAAATCAATTTTCTTGAGCATCACTGCATCAGAGCATGTGCTGTGCATCAAGTCAAGTGTGCTTTGGATAGAATAGCTATTTTTTAATTTTTAATCACTTTTAAAATCAACACACAGTTACACATAGCAGTAACAGAGTCGACTCAGAAGTCACAAATAGCAATTTCATTCACCATTTATATTCTATTCAAGTCAAGTGTGCTTTGAATAGAATAGCTATTTTTTAATCACTTTTAAAATCTACATAGTTACATATAGCAGTAACAGAATCGACTCAAAAATCACAAATAGCTATTTCATTCATCATTTATATTCTAGTCAGCAACAGAACCTACTCACAGTTTCTTTGAATCAAACAAACAAGTTAAGCATGAAACGGTGTTATTATAGCTGATACCTCAGACGCAGAGTTGGATCAGGAAAATGGAGATGCAATATACGACACAAGACGGAGAGAAGAACAGCAGCGGCACGATCGGCAACAGGCGGCGGCACGATCGGTGACGGCGACGGCTCACGCTTGGAAATGCAGAGTTTGGTCTTCGCTTGAATACAATATAAACACACACATCAGAAATCACTCGTTCGCTTGAAGTTTCGCTAACGAAAGAAAGCGTTGAAGCAGAACAAAAATTTGAATAAATACAATGTACAGTAGTGTTACCTTGCGCGAGAAGGATTCTCTTGAACAGCGACGTTGATGTCAAAGCTGAAGAACAGAGGAGAAAATCAAATGACAAAGTGAGGAAGGATTCCGAAGAAGAAGATTAGAAAAACCCTAAGCACTTCGACGATGTGCAAGAGAACGATTCCGAAGAAGAGGGTTAAGAAAACCCTAAGCTCTTCAGCAAACGAAAATGAGCTGTTCAGAATTTTTGTTTGAAAATGAATCAACTCTAAACGAAGATGAAACTGTGTCAATCAACGGCAACGCAACCAAAAAAGTTTGTTAGGGTAGAGAGAGAATGGAGATCGTTTTGGATTCAGTGTGGTTTGCTTGCATTTGCATTCCAGAACAAGGGACTAATTCTGTGCCCATGTGTATAAACAGTGAGTGCGCGCAACGGACTCTGCTCTGTCAACTTTCAGTACTCATTTCACGAACGCGTCCACCTTCTTTTTCTTCCCTAATAATAAAAACTTGTCTTTTTTTCCCCTAGAGTAAAAATAACGTTCATAATTTTATTTCCTTATTTTATAAAATTAATTAGTACGTACTAATTGCTTTTTTTGGTAGCAAGATAGTAATACCATTCTCTTTTTGGGGATCTTACTGTCATCCATTTCTATACGTTTTTTTCTAATTATAAACCTTCATTTACACTTAAATTTTTTGAAATCTGATGAATAAATCGTTGATAAAATTGAATATTAAAAAAACGATGATAAAATTTTAGACTATAAATTTGGTGACAATTAATGTACCCATCAAATAAATTTGGATACTACACCAAAGTGTGTCAACTGTCAACGATTCAATTTTGAGACTATTGCAAAACAGTTTTACGGTGTTGTTGCCAACAGTAAGAAGAAGACTGTCGAGTGGAGTTAAAAATGGTGGATAAAACAACAATTGCACAAACAATGATGAGCAAAAATCAGAAACTAGAGAATAAAATAGGGGAATTCTAATTCAAACTGTAATTAGGGCAATATTATAGTAATTTTTATAAACCGAGAATCCATAAATGAAAATAAGAAAACAAAAATTGAGTTGTAAGTAGTGTGACATAGCAATTTGTAAGTAAAACAAGTCGTCAGGGTGTTATACCCAACTTTTTAACCGAGGACATAAGAATTTGCCTATAAATTTTCACCGATACCATTCACTAAAAGAATAATGAGTAAAGGCACAAATTCGTCCCTGACAATTTTTTCGCAGAACGAATTCGTCCCTGACAATTTTTTCGAGACACATTGGTCCCTGACAATTTCAAAACGAGACATGTTAGTCCCTCCGTCCATTTAACCGTTACCAGCTCATTAAACGTCTCCTACGTGGCACGTTAAGTGCCACGTGTTGTCACATTAGATGCCACATATGCGTTTATTTTGGGCCAAATTTGTCCCTGGAAAATTTAAAAAAGGGATGAATCAGTCCCTGACAATTTTTGGGACAAATTCGTCCCTGAGTTATCTTCAACCTTTAAACTATAGTTTCTGAAACTAGAAACCATTTTCTTTCATTGAAAGAGAGAACGCAGCTGAGAGAGAGAATTTACTATTTATTATAATGATCTAGAATTTACTATTTACTATAAGCTATATCTATTAAAACTTAAAATCAATCAATTTAGTCACTAACAATTGTCAAAAAAAAATGTAACCACTAGCAAAAATTCCAGTTTTTTATAATTTAATAATTTAATCAAAATGATTAAATTAATATTAAATGATCTAAAATTTACTATTTACTATAATCTACTGAAACTACTAAAATCAATCAATTTAACCACTAACATTTGTAAAAGAAATTAACTACTATCAAAAATTCCATAATGACTTTTTATTAGTTTAATTAAACTGGTTACATTAATATTAAATGATGTAGAATAAAAATTTAAAAATATAAACTAGTGGCGACAGGAGCGGCAACGAGAGACTGACAACGGGGGCCGCAAAGGGGGAGACAGCGGGAACGGCAACATGAACGGTAATGAGAGTGGCAACGTGAGAGGCAACGCGAGCGGCAACGAGAGACTAGCAGTGTGGTCGGCAACGTGAGCGTTAAAAGAGGAGCGCCATTTGGAAGCGGCAATAAGGTTAAAAGAATATACTGACTTTTTTTTTTAATTAAAATGATTAAATTAATATTAAATAATCTAGAATTTACTATTTACTATAATCTACTAAAACTGCCAAAACCAATCGATTTCACCGCTAACAATTGACAAAAAAATACAGCGACCATGAAAAATTCAAAATTAACTTTTTTTAATATCATTTCGTAATATAATTAAAATGATTAAACTAATATTAAATAATCTATAATAAAATATATAAATAAGAGACAACAAGAGGGACAACGAGAACGACAGTGGGAGCGGCAGCGGGAGCGACAATGAGGAGCGACAACGGGAGCAACAGCGGGACCATCAACTGGAACGGCTATGTGAGCGACTACGTGAGCGGCAACAGAAGCGACAACGGGGTGCATATCTTAAATCTCATTTTCTTTAAGGCCGAGAAAAGATGCTAACTTTTTTTTAAAGTTTTTGCAACATGAGTTTTTTACGCAAGTTGAAATTTCTTTTTTTTTGACACATTTTTTTTCTTTTATTAAATTTTACAATTTTCAAATTATTTATAAGTTCATAGCAAATTATAATAAATACAGTGTCACTCGTGCAGATGCATAGGTAAAAGACTAATTTAAAATACTATTTTTTTGGCTCTTTTCTTTGTTGTCTACTACTCTGTTACAGAATATAAGTAAAAACTGGTGAACACAAAATTGATGTATTTAGTCCAAATTTTGAACCAGATACATCAACTTCTGTTGACCAGTTTTTGATTATATTCTGTAACGGATGAAGTATTTTGCCCACATGCAAGGGCGATTAAAGTATAGGGAGGTAGGTCGCTCACGACTTTGATACTGGTTGGTGAAAAGGAGTGCAGCCCATATTTCTGCATAGTTGTCTTGTTGGGTGCTTCTGGATGCTATTGCGCATTTGTTGTGTGTAGCTCTTGTTGGAAAGCATAATTGACATGCAATTTGTAAGGCTCACTATTATTTTTGGGTACTTTTTTTGCTCCTTAGTCTTTTTTTAAATAGATTTTAATAAGACTATCTTGTGATGTTATGGGTGGAGTACCCATTGTATTCCTTTATCAATAAAATCTTTTTGGTTGTGATTTACAAGGGGAAAAAAATACTAGAATTGATATTTTGTATTCAATGAACTATGTTTTGATCCAGATGATTTATGTAATAGAAGTAGGGCCCGTTTGGATTAGGTTATTTTTAAGCTTATGAAAAACAACTTATGAAAGATAAATAAGTTTTTATGTTAATTCACAAGTTCTCACTAACAAAAATTATGTCACCACAAGTTGTATTTCTATAATCTACCTTGACAATATTATGAATAATACATAAAAGCTTATTTATTGCATAAGTTATTTTATATAAGCTCAAAATAAGTTCTATCCAAACGGGCCTATATTGTGGTATTGACATTTTGAAGATAAATAGATGATATAATACCTAATAAAAAATATGTACTAGTAGAATCTATAAAAATGCATGATTATAATTATGTATATGCTGAAAGTATGAAAGTATTTATAATATGATGATCCGAGCTCCATATGATATGTAGCAAAAGGAAATAAAAACTTTGCTCCATGTTTTGTTTGGATGTACTCTCTCTTTGAAGGTTGGCGGTTATGGAACTTAACTCCAATTCCAGATACAGATGTGAATGTGTTGAGATGGGTGCACAAGTGCTATCAAGAACAAGGTATATTTCTATTCCTATTTTAATGTGGGAGTTGTGGTGTGCAAGGAATAGGTTTCTAAAACAACAACTGAGCATGATACGGAGATGAAGTGTGTTGCACAAAATATTCAAAAGGCTTACTCCCTTGTTATGGACAATCTTATACTGCTCTGCCAAAGAAGATTACTTGGTTTCGGCCTCCCTTTGGATCCGTGGTGGTGAATGTGGATGGCAGTGTCATCTTCTCTTTGGCCAAGGCTGATTTTGGAGGCTTGTGGAGCGGGACTCAACGAGTACTTTCCTTGATGGTTTCTATGGTATGGTTCATGGTACAAATATAATTTATGCAGACTCTTCTTAACGGTATCACGCTTTGTTGGGAGAAGGGGTATACAAATGTCTGCAGCATTTCAGATTCACTTCTCACGGTTAATTATGTCAAAGACGATGTTTCACATTACCATAAGTATAGTAATGAGATACATCAATGTGCAGATTACCTAGCCAAGATGGGAGCAAACTCAATTGAGAGATTGGTGCTGCTTCAAGAACCTCCATCGGGATTAAACAACTTTTTTTAGCTAATGCTATGGGAATGAGTTTGTGTAGTTTTTTGTTTTTTTTTTTACTCTTTTTTTTTTTATTTTCCTATGTAACCAAAAAAAATTGCACCTTGTGAATTCCTATAAAAACCATTTGGTAACACCCTGAACTGAATCACTTAAAGCTCTTAATTAAAAAATAGCATTAAAGTTCAAGCTAAATAAATTAAAACAATCCGTAAAAAAAATTAAAACAAAGATAGTTCTTGGTATTGTAGTATGTATGTGTAACTTAGGATTGGAAATGAGTTGAGTTGAGTCGAAATTGGTTCAGCTCGGCTCGACTCAATAAAAATCGGTCTAGTTCATAGCTCGACTCGAGTTCGACATGAACCTTTTTTCAAGCTCGACTCGATCGACTCAAGCTCACAAGCAGTTCAATTCAGCTCGTTAGCTCGACTTGCAAAAATAAAAAGTTAAAAAAAAAATCTCTTTTTTGTAAAGAAAAAAAATTCTAAATTTTTGACATTTTAAAATAGCAATTTATTTCCTGTCAAAAAAATAGCATTTTATTAGTAGTTTTGAATGAAATAATTACCTAATCGAAAATATAAATATAATATTTTTGTTTACTTATCTTATGAGTTTAATAAAAAAATATAAACAAGTATAATAGTAAAATAGTTTGAGAATTGTACATTGACCTTACTCTTGAAACACAAAATGTATGACCGATATCATATTGAAATAAATATGGTAGAGTCCATTTATTTAACGAACTCAATTTTCAGCTTAAGTTCAGCGTTTTTGATTCATGAACCAAGTTTAATGAACTATTTATCGAGCTGAGTTTCAAACTATGTTCGAATTAGTTCGGTTTATTACCAGCCCCATGGGTAGCCGAAGAAAATGAATTAAAGTTCTCACGAACATGAGTGTACGGCCCAACTAGTAAGGAAAGGAAGGCGTATGATCCTTTCCAAGTGGGCTAAACTGCCTTTTAATTTTTAGACCCCACTTTCTACATCAAACACTCCTAGTGTTTCACTTTTATGGAAAGAGTAAACTACAAACTGCATATAAACTATTTGTGCACCTTGTAACATCCTGCTAAGTGCTAACTATCGGTAAATGGTTCAAAAATAGAGTTTAGATTTGAAGCTTAAATCTCTAGTAGTTTCAATTATAACAATGTATCATTTACAAGAACAACTAAGGATCAGTTTGAGAGGCTTATTTATAGCTCTGAGAATGAATGAAAACGAGCTCACAACTCGTCAGGTCTAGACACTCTTATCCGTACATGAAGTTAGGGTTTGATGCTAAATTTTAAGCAAGCTTCCATGGATCCAAATTTGGCTTTAGAAATAAAGAAATCGAATGACAGAGGTCGGGGAAGATTAAAGTCATTTTTTCCTTCATCTTGAGGTACAAAGACAATCTGTATAAGTAGTTGTGTGCTAAAATTGCCTAAAGGGCCCGGAATCGTTCAAGGATTTTCCCTTGCTCCACCGCCTCTCATTGCTTTTTCTACACATGCCATGTGTCTGGTGGAACACTAGCACTCGTCCCTACACGCCATGTTTGACGCAGTAAGCAAGAGTTGCATTTGCCCCATTCGCTTAGCGATTTGCAAATCATTTAAAGCTTTTCACTTTTCCCAAAACCCTAATTTTCTTCATTTTTTGTTTGATCTGTACCTTACCTTAGCTCAGGTCAGTCCGAGCCAGCAGTTGGTAGGGCTCCCGCTCAGTGTATGAGTATCTCAGCTAATTAATATTTTAAATCTTAATACTTATAAAAGTAATATAACTTAATAAAATAATAATTAATACATTTATCAATTTTGAGTTTCTCTTTTCATGTACAAATTCATTTTTGTTTCTTTACAAGAAACGGTTAATAGCTTTAGTTCATAATAAAGTCTGAAATAAATGAAGGATAGTAAACTCGTGGAGTAACCGAAAATAAGGTCATTCTAGAAAAAATATGAACACATTATTAACATTCTTCTCAGAGAACCCAACTTGAGAGTTTTTTTTTTGTGAACAAAAGAAAAAAAAACGAAAGGGCAAAACAGGGACTCCATATACGCAAGCATACAGTACCACTTGCATCAAGTGCAAGTGCAAGAGTACTCTCTAGACCAGAAACGGGAACATCAAACGTAGACCATGGAGAATCACGTTGAGCTCCCAGCTTTGCAAGAAGATCCATTCCCTTTAACTGTGAATCAACCTCACCGACCAGTCTTGCAAAAGCAAAACCTTAATAGATTGAGTAGGCACAGCATCATGGAATGGATTACTCTTCCTCTCAATTAAATTGATTGCCAACTTCGAATCACTGTAGCACACATAGCTTCGACTTCGAAAAACATGATCTCGATGACTCGAGCCAGCAACAAACCGTTGTACCGAAACACATAAGGCTCTGTTTGGTAAAAAAATAGCGGATAGTGGATGAGCTGATAGCGGATAACTTATAGCGGATAAGCTAGCGGATAAGCTAGCGGATTGAATTTTAAGTGTTTGGTGAAATTAGCGGTTAAACTGACTTATATATATAAAATGACATAAATTTGTAATTAATGCTTGAATATGAGAGAGAATAATCATTTAATGGTGGATAAATGAAGAATTTAATTAAAATAATAAAGGTAAAAGTGGTAGAAAAAAATGAAACGATATAAGCTTGTTAGCCTTCATTTTCGACAGGCTCGATTAAATGCAGTCAACGAGGTTTAGTTTGACCTTGTATTTCAAGAGACAATAAGTAATTTCGACGTTCAAAATGGGTTAAGTTATCAGGTTATATCAAACTGATTTCGACGCTGGATTTGGTGAAGTCGAAGAAGTTGCAAGCAAAGATTTCGACAAGAGGAAGTTTGAAGGTTGATGTCGAAGTGGAATCAAGCAACCATGGTCGAAAAGACATAACAGTTACTGTTTTTTAAATTCTCTGTACAGTTAGTTAGTTGGTTATAGTGTTTCCCTCCTTGTATAAATAGTAGTTTTTCATAGGAAAAACGGGTCACAATCTCATTACAGAATTCTCACGCTCTAACTTCCAACACATTATAGAGAAAACGAGCCAAGAGAATAATGTATGATCTGTGCACCAACTCTCTTTACAATTAATTCAAATTTCATTTGTTTTCTTCTTTGCTTTTCTGCAATTTTTTCTTTGTTTTATTCTCCCTCATTGAGGAAATTCGACGGTTTCGCGCGAGATCGACGGTTATCTTCTTCTTTTTACTTTTAAACTGCAAGAACACATATAATTCTGGGAAAAACTTTAACGCTAATGGTCTTTGGATTTACTAGTTGATCTTGCAAACAGAAGCAATTTCAAACTAGCGGTGTTTACCAAAATCAAAGGTAAACAAATTGGCACGCTCGGTGGGACATTTGTGCTAATTTTAAAGTTTTTCGTTGAATTCTTAAACTTTGTGTTTGTCTGTGCATGCAATTAAGGAGTGGTAAACATCTTCCAGAGATGGCACGCTCTAGTACAAGTAATGCTTCTGCATCAAATGCACAAAGTACACAAGAACAAACGTCAGTTACGTCAGTTAGTGACGTTAACGCTGCAAATGTCGCAGGCATAACCGTTGCTATGCCTTCTTCGACAACAATGGGAGTAACCGCTATAACTTCTCCCATAATTACTCCTGTGTCAATGATGACCACTGCAGCATTAACAAATGTTAATACAATGGCTTCTGTGCCACCAATAGTAGGACCAACGAGTCCTTTGATGGCAAATCCAATGATTGGAAATATGCCATTTACTATGCGTGGAAGGGCTTTACCGTATGGCATGCCAACAGCATTGATGGCAGGCCTTCAGACAAATTCGTCTACATTTGCAGATAATGCAATTACAGGGGTATTCTCCTACTCATAGTTCAACAGAGGGCATCCATAGTCGAAATGCCCAATCTAATCTGACTACAACATATTTGTTGGCATTAAGACAACAAATTGATGATAGCAATCATGATATGGTTAATATGCTAACACAACAAATTGGTACTGTGTTTAATCCTTTGATACAAAACGCTAATAATAGTTACCAAATGTTGGCAACACAAATGGGAAGAATTGCTGATTTCTTGGGTACTCCACCAGTACATAACCAGCAAATCCCTCAAATCCAAAATGCTAGGCCTGTAGAGATACCTGTAAAAAGGCCTAACAATGCAATTCCTATGAATCAGGGAAACCAAGGACAACAACAAATTGTCAAAGAGCCTATAAGGATAGAGGCAATCCTTGAGTTGTGTTGGTGAATAGAAACCAAAATGCAGACGAAGTGGTCAGACAAGTGCAAGAAAACAATTTTGGAGCACAAAACAATCTGGCTAATATGGTCGAAACTATTTTAGCCCAGAATGGCCTTAACTTAGGTTTACATAGGCCTAATTTTGTGTCGCCCTTGTCAGAATACACCTTACAAACAGAGCTACCTAGGGGATGGAAAATTCCCAATTTCACAAAGTTCGCTGGAGAAACCAGTGAATCTACCGTCAAACACGTGGCTCGTTATTTGATTGAGGCTAGCGATCTAGCACATAATGAGAATTTAAGGATGGAGTACTTTCCAAATCTAACTAAGAATGCCTTCACATGGTTCACTACACTGCCTCCAAATTCAATTTTTAATTGGAGTCAGTTAGCGAAGGCCTTTCACAAACAATTCTATATGGGCCAATGTAAAATTAGTCTTAAGGAATTGGCTAGCATTAAATACAAGGGGGCAGAATCTATTGATGATTATCTCAATAGATTTAGACTTCTCAAAGCAAGGTGCTTTACTCAAATGTCTGAACACGAGTTGGTCGAAATGGCTGCAGGTGGCCTAGATTATTCTATAAGAAAGGAACTAGATACTCTACACTTAAGAGATATGGCGCAATTAGCTGATAGAGTTCGACAAATAGAGAGACTTAAAGCTGAAAAAGCCAGAATAAGTAGGTTCCATAATAAAAAAGAAAAGCTTGCTGATGTCGAAACTAATGACAGTGACCAAGAATTCGACATATCTTATGAAGATGTCGAAGAAGAGGTTAATATTGCAGAATTGAAATCAGGACCTCCTTATACCTGTCGATTGGCTCGTTGTTGAAAAAAGGACAAATCTGGAAAGAACAAGGTATTTTCAACCTGATGACGTCATTAGAGCAGTTAAGAGGAATTTCAAAAATGTCATTTTCTTCTTCATTTAAAAACTCAGTCGAAAAAGACATTTTTGGGGGGAAATTTGTTAGCCTTCATTTTCGACAGGCTCAATTAAATGCAGTCAACAAGGTTTAGTTTGACCTTGTATTTCAAGAGACAAGAAGTAATTTCGACGTTCAAAATGGGTTAAGTTATCAGGTTATATAACTGATTTCGACGCTGGATTTGGTGAAGTCGAAGAAGTTGCAAGCAAAGATTTCGACAAGAGGAAGTTTGAAGGCTGATGTCGAAGTGGAATCAAGCAATCATGGTCGAAAAGATATAACGGTTACTGTTTTTTAAATTCTCTGTACAGTTAGTTAGTTATAGTGTTTCCCTCCTTGTATAAATAGTAGTTTTTCATAGGAAAAACGGGTCACAATCTCATTACAGAATTCTCACGCTCTAACTTCCAACACATTACAGAGAAAACGAGCCAAGAGAAGAATGTATGATCTGTGCACCAACTCTCTTTACAATTAATGCAATTTTAATTTGTTTTCTTCTTTGCTTTTCTGTAATTTTTTCTTTGTTTTATTCTCCCTCATTAAGGAAATTCGACGGTTTCACGCGAGATCGACAGTTATCTTCTTCTTTTTGCTTTTAAACTGCAAGAACACATATATTTCTGGGGAAAACTTTAACGCAAATGGTCTTAGGATTTACTAGTTGATGCTGCAAACAGAAGCAATTTCAAACTAGCTGTGTTTACCAAAATCCAAGATAAACAAAGCTATAAGCTCAAACGTTACTTCAATTAGCATTTCAAAAAACGTTATAAGCTTGTCAAACAGCTACCACGAACTTATCCACTATAAGCTATCCACTATAAGCTAGCGATTTGACTTTGCCAAATACAATCTAAGTAAATTTTTGCAAGTCCTAACAAAACACTCAAACTCAAAATTAGCAAACAAGATGAATTAAACTCATCAACAACAAATTTTCTTTTAATTTTCTACTGTATTATTATATGAATATTTTTTATATAAAATTTCAATAGTTTTAATTTTCTACCTTCAAATTTTTTGGTTTTTTTTATCAGTCAAATATTTGGTTTATATATAAGCCTGTTCTATTGAACTCTCCCTCCACTCTCCCTCTCCCTCTCCCTCTCTCACACATACTCTACTGTTTACAAAGAGAGTGAAACAAAGTAGCAATGTCGGGTGTGTGGGTGTTTGACAAGAATGGTGTGGTGAGACTCATAACAAACCCAACAAGAGAATCTTTCGAGCAAAATGATAATCCAGCTGGCATAGGCACAGCCACTGCTCCAGGTGCAAGACCAAGAGTATTGGTTTACCTCCCAAGCAACCAGGTGATTCGTTCACACTCTGAACTCGAGCAACGACTCGTTCAACTCGGTTGGACTCGTTACTATAACTCAAACTCCCTTGACCTCATTCAGTTTCATCGCTCAGATACCTCATCAGACCTCCTTTCTCTTCCCAAAAACTTTGCTAGTTTTAAGCACTTTCATATGTATGATATTGTTGTTAAAAATCGCTCTTTCTTTCAAGTTTGTGACCCTAGTACTTCTTAGTTCTTATTATCAATCCTAGTCTTACATTACAATATTACATATATATTGATATACACACCATATGTGCTTTTTAATCTTTAGAAATCAATCAATGCACATTTTTGTTTATCTAATCAATTTTTTGTAACTTAGTTTGTTTTAGATTTTGGTTTCATTTTGTTAAATACTACTTCGTTGTTTTATTTCATTGTGCCATTGTGATTGTGATGAACGAGCAAAATCAATCTACCTGACAAGTAAAGCATCCAAATTCCAGACTAGTAGTATATATTAATCAACTTTATCATCTGCCTTCAGCCTTCCTGCCTTCTTTAATTAAACTAAGTTAAAATAGCTTCTATTTTTTTTTATGATTAAAAGAATATACAAGCTTAGGAGTTAAATATTCGGTCTAACACTTGAAATGATAATCCAAATCTTGGAAAAATAATTAAATTGGTAAAATTGAAATTAATATTAGTAATTGAATTGAAAATTTGAATTTATACAAGTGTTATTGCTATTTCTCCTATTTTACGGATATTGATGTATTAATTAATTAATACATAATACATATATTGCTTTAAATTGCAAGCATTAATTGTTTATTTACTTAAATAAAACCCTAATGTGTTCACTCATTAATAAAGCAAAGGTACGGTGAGTTTATTTATGTGATGTGAGTGATGTGACGATATATACTGCGGATCAAGAAGTGACACACTGGGCAAGGCAAACTAGCTAGTTATGGATGGGTAACTGAAAAGTTGGAAACGATCCAGTGGCATGGATGTAAATAAGTGAAATATTGGGTCTTAATTATAGAGTTATAGGTAGGAAAAGGATTAGCAATGTCATACATTTCATGTCCTTCGTGGTAGTGAAAGAGAGAGGCTATATCATGTTGTAAAAAGCTGAATATTAGATGATGCATTGATGCAACATGTAGATAAGCTGGTAGCTGTCAATTTTCCCAAGACAAGGCTGCAGCGTTAATGTACTTTTGTACTGTCTTATATATTTTTGTATCAGAGGAAGAAACATCATTTGGGGTCTATAAAGGCTACTGAAAAAGTATATAGACTCTAGCTATTGCACCATAGCTATTAGCTAGGTTTCATGGACGGCAAAAACACTATATGGGGGTAAAAAAAAAACTTATTTATCAAAATAATGCACATTGTAGGTTATTTATCAAAGTAGGGCAAATTTTTTTTAGCGACTTCTGAACTGTTTTTTGCAATTTTTTTAAAAAACAGTTCAGCAGTCCAGAGAGACTTCTGAACTGTGTTTTTTTATTTTTTCAATAATTATATATTAAAATAATAAAAATTAAATTAAATTAATTTAAATAAAACAATTGTATTTAGATAATTAATATTTGTAATCCAAATTTCCTAATTAAATTGAAGGGTCGGAAAAAATATTAAAACACAATAATTTATTTAAAAGACCAACCGAAAATTACAATAGTTATTTAAAAGAGTAATCCGAATTATTACAACACATTAGTTGCGGTTAGGACAGTTGTTTCTGTTGTGACCCTCATTTCTACAAATTCCGCATCTTCTGGTGCGTGTACCCCTTTCTCTTTGATCCATCTCTGTACGAATACTGGTAGACTGTGGACGACCCTTTTTATCTCTCCGTTTAGTTGGATCATGCTGTAGTTCTAATTAAGTTATTAATTTTAAGGGTTTAATCTTATGTGACATTTATTACATTTGAATTAATAATTTACTCTTTTATCTTTAACAGTGCTTTGTGCATAATGCACTATTAAAGTGTGCATTGTGCAGAGTAGATAGTGCATAGTGCACTATTACAATGTACATTTAAAGTGTGGATTGTACAGAGTGCATAGGTCTTAATTTCTTTAATGACCTTGATTTTGCCGACACTCTTTAACGCCTAGATTTTGCTGACACTCTTTAACGGCCTAGATTTTGCCGACACTCTTTAACGGCCTAGATTTTGCCGACACTATACCCTAAAATCATTGGTTAAGATCATCCAAAATCAACGGCTTACATACGATAACCGCTATTATAAATACGTTCTCACATTACACTCAAATTCACACCAACAGTTTACCCTCAACCTATATTTTTGATTAATCTTCTCTTCTCTGGTTCTTCCCAAACACCGTCGCCCAACCCGCTGAAATGGAATGGCAGTTGTGCCCAACCCAGTACTCAAATGACAAATTCCTAACCGCACTTAATCACAGTGGAACTGTAACTACCGATGAACATGGTGTTGTCTTTCGTTGTCCTAATCATATCTTTTGTAGGATGAATAAGGACATCACATTCGCCCAACTCAAGGAGAAGGCTGAGAGAAAAATACGGCCAGAGGGAGGTGGCGTAAAGACGTGGAGCGTATCTATTACAGAAAGTACAATTGTGGAGATGACGGGACATTTGTTATTCTGTCATGGAGATCGAAAGCGACGACGACGTTCGCGCTATGATGGAAGGTCATGCTAACATTCCAATGGGACGTAGTCTCTTGGAGCCGTACGTAGACACAATACGCACTCCGGAAGAAATCATTCATCTTCTGCGACCACCCCCACCACAACAAGTCATACCGGAAAGAGTCATCAACCACTACTGTACACTTCACTGTCAGGCCCATATTATGTACAGGGAAGAAGATGGTGTGTATTTTAGTGGTCCAAACACCATTTATTCCAGCCTTAAGAACAACATCACCTTCGCCAAACTAAACGAAAAACTAACGAAAAAGGCGCAGCTAGAGGGTGAGGAGCAAACGATCACTCGTATCGTTTATCGCTGCCCCCGGATCGGCGAAGGTAATCGTATTCGGTGGTGCATAATGACTATCAAGACTGACAAACACGTTAGACAGATGTTTCAGCAGCATGAGATGTTTCAACCTCATACTCGGACTCCTATCAAATTGTGCGTCGAAACAACTATTTCCACCGATGAAATCATCCGTCGGGTTATCCTCAAGCGGTCCAATGACCACAATGTGCATTATTTTGGTAAATAAGTTTTTTTTTTGCCCCCGTATGATTTTTTTTGCCTTCATGGACTAAAGACGATGAACGAGATATGATTTGTTTTCGTACAAATAATTTTAAAATTTGACTTATTTCGATTAGGATGGATAAACTAATTCTCTTACCAATTTACTAGTGAGTAATAATTAGTAAAAACTTAATTAATCTCTCACAGTAAAGTCACACTTATTCTAGTGGGATGATGATATGGTATAAGTCAAAGAGAATGGGCTACTGTGTGCTGACTAATATCCAGTGGTTCCCGGTTTTAAATAAAGGGAGGTCACTTTTTTGGGCCCACTGTGATGGGAGTTTTTGGGGAATGAGAGAGATTTTGCAGCAACAAGGTACGAAAACAGAGAAAGTGTAGTGAATCACACCTTCTGATTAGACATGACCAATGCCCCACATCACTCACTGCCTGCCACGTCCTATCTAGATCTCACATGGGCACTTAAATGGGTTCCTTAAACTGTTTTTAAGAAATTCAAATACTACTGTTTTTGGTAGAGGGGGGATTGCACATTTTTTTTGGAGTATGTCTTTTCCTCCTTAGAGACCTAGAAAAACCCAATATTCTCAAATTGAAAATAAAAGGAACAAAAGGGTGGATTTTTTGTATTGGTGGGTGGGGTATATTTTACTTTTTTTTATTTTTATTTTTTATTTTTATCTATTCAATATTGTTTAAGGGTGTTTTTGTTATTGTACAAATATATCCTTTTTTTCCTCTTACTTTTTCTCTCCGGTGTCAACCAAACTAAACAACTTAACAATCATCATTTTTGACTCATTTTCTCTTCCATTTCCTTCCTTACCTTTCACTTCTTTTCCTCTATCTTTCTTTTGTAATCCAAACAAACCATAAATTTTTATACCACATATAGTGTGTGTTTGGATCTGCATTTGGGATCTCAAACTCACGTCCACAAGGGATTTCTCTGCAGAAAACCCACGACATCTCTGAAGCTCCGATACACAAAACCGAAACTAGAGATACAATTTCGAGACGTGACAATAACTATTGAATCGAGCAAACTCACACAATCAAAGCACTGTTTCGACGTGGTGTGAAGAAATACTTTGACACAATGGTCATTGGAGAGAAGTTTTCGAATCACAAATTATTTTAGAGGTTTTCTTTGGGTGCGAAGAAAAGATTCTAAATACATGTTTAAGATTTTGGAGAATGCTTCATATCCCGAAGGATAGATTTCCCGAACGCACGTGAATGTCTTATATCACATGTCGACTCCGTGATTTTTGCAAAAAGTAAATGTAATTAGTTCTTGCTTTAACTAAACCAAGACACGTGTTATTTCAGGATGTTCGGGGCAATTAATTTTTAGGATATATAACAATGCTCTTAGTTTTTTTGCTGGAGTTTTGTGGTGGTTGAGTCACAAAGGTGACAGTTTAAGTTTCTAGATCTACTTCGTTTTGAGTTTATTTTCTTCGAAATAAGGGTGAATCTTGTAGACGAGCATGAGACCAAGACGATGGTGGCAAGAGATGGTGGAGGGGTGACTAGAGTTGACTAGGAAAAGCTTAAAAAGTTGTGATTGAGCGATATTTAGAGAGAAAGAGTGTGTGTGTGTGAGAGACATATATATATATATATATATATAGAGAGAGAGAGAGAGAGAGAGAGAGAGATTTGGCCTTACTTTAGGCATACGTGGCCGAGAGCGTGGCGAGTGGCGACAAGCAATATTAGAAAAACATATCCGAGAAGAAAGAGAAGTAAACAAAATTTTTTAAAAAAGAACTTTCACCATCTCAAAAAGAGCCATGTTAGATTTGGAGCAATTGGATTATAAGAGATTTCGAGATTTATGAGACTTTGAGGAACCCCTAAATGTACACACCGTTCTTGGCTTTGCTCTAAGGTTATATTGATCAAGTCGATATGACTGAACATATTCTTTCATGTGAGGGTGCACAAATTTGGAGTGGATATGATATTCTGATGATTGCTGGAGTAGGCTGGCCAAGGTTATTATGTTAGTAGCGGATTCATAAATTTTATGTGGTGGGGGCGAAAAACTAGTATATATATTTTAGAAAAAAATATTGTGAGCATTTATAAATATATAATTTTACGATAAAAACAATGAAGACTTACGCTTACTTGACAAAAATACAAGCTTATTTGACTTTTAAGAAATGAAAAATATCAATTTAGTTCTCATATAGTCAAATAGTAATTTTAGATAAACTATAGGGGCATTTTAGTAACTCTAAAATTTAGTTGACTAATATTTGAGTTTTTAATGACCGAATTGGTAATCTCTATTTTTCAGAGAATAACTAGGTTTCTATTTGCCGTAAACAACTTTTTTGAGTCATTAGTCCTTTAAACTAAAATACTTACTGTTCTGGACTGGGCCAGCCGTCAAGCCCAATCCAGTAGTGGTCGTCCAGCCCAACAAGGGGAGGATTAGTCCAATTGTTTATTGGACCCAAGTACAATTGGGCTATCCAGCATCAACGATCCGGATCAACCCACTTGAAATCCGATGGCTCTCTTGAGCCTACCAATCACTCACTATAAATAGCATCAATCACCAGGTGTCAGGTACACAATTCATTCGAATATTCGCTAGATATTACTGTAGCTCGATTTAGCTGACTTGGGCGTCAGAGTGTTCATGTAGGTACACCCGTCCGCGCGTTCAGGTCATCCTCATTCTACAGTATCAGAGGACTTGTCCCTTGACCAGCTCTACGGACGACCTCAAGGTACAGATCACTTACTTTTTTTTCCTGTGTATATTTAGTGCTAAAGAGACCTAAACAATTAAAATTAGAAAAATAAAAGAATAAATTAGTGTTATTTTCCCTTCATTTAAAAAACAATTGGTTCATTGGGGCACTTCTTTTTTAATGGGGGGTAAAAGATTTTTTACCAGTAAACAAAGTCACCAAATAGGTCTATGTGCGGGCACCGAAGAAGGAGGAGAGCTTACTCAGATTTATTTTGTCACGGGTTCTCATGTGAAGAAAACAATTTTCTTATATATATATTCAGATATGATTCTTTCAAAGGATCCAATTGTAGTGAAAGTTGACAAAATTACTTGGCAAATGAAATATCGTCCAAACCACTATAGAAGGAAGATTGTCTTCTAGCCAATTTGACCTCTTGGTGTTGAAGACATGGTGGTAAATGGGAGAATAGATATTGTATTAAACTGTTAAGTTTTGACAAAAATAATTAGAGACTAATGGTTCACTTGTAGCTATTTACAAGCAGCACATAAGATATGCTTTACGTACATCACATCATCTTTGATGAACTCACGACAGGAGCAACGTAAGGAAAGGTATTTACACCCAAAATAAATTTAAGTGTTAGCCAAAAATCGTATCTGTTGATCAGCTGCTCCCTTGGAAATGATAATTGGAACAGTTTTATTGCTCTGTTGGGTTTACTAGATCATACAAATGAACTTGACAACCCTGCTCGACAGAGAGGGATTTGGGTTGAGTGTCTTTAGTAATGGTTCATAGGCGTATTAAGCAAGATGAAGATATGCGTGCCTAAAACTCAACAACCTGGTTACTGGATATCTACCAACAGTAGTAGAGTACACGTTAGCTAGGGCATTGTCGTTGTTACCCGCTTGTACTTATAGTTAATATTTCAGAAATGATTACTCAATACTATAAAAGTTATACTAATCACAATGACATGATTTATGTCAAAGAATATTGTAATATCTTTTAGTTTTAAAATTAATATTTGACTTTTTTAAATAAAAAAAAATAGAACATTTGAATACGACATGCAATCGATTATCAATGTGAGTCGAATTGGGGTCATCGGAGGGAAAGACAGTCGACCAACTATATGAGTCAATGTTACAAGATTTGTTGTTAAGAGAGAATAGTTCGATAAAACTCCTATTTTTGGGAAAGATAAGGTGATCTTATCCCAAATTCAATCAATTTCTTGAGTTTAGTTAATTCAATTAAAGAGATTTAGGCAAGAAAGTGGGTGTGCCCCTAACGTCTAGGATGCCGAGGATTTGATAAGCGCAACAATGAAATCACCATTGGTGGATACATGTGAAAGCTCGCAGGAACTAACAAGCGCCCAAGACACTTTAAACGTGGATCGTGGAGCAATTACTAACTGAGTAACCATTAATCGAACCCCGTCCCGCATTAATCAACACATCTCTTATTTTCGAGTATTTATTTTTATTTGCAATATACCTATGCTTTTAGTAGTTTAGTAGATATCAAACCCCCGTCCCATCAGGAAAAAAAAAAGAAAAAGAAAAACCAAGCGTCTAGCTCCACATTCTTTGAAGCAATTAGAAAACCTATAGCTAAGAGACAATTTCAATCTTGACATAATTGCTCGAAGAAAGAGAATCAAAACTTAGAGTTATTAGAAGATCACGACTAACTTTCAAGTTTGACGACAACTACCAATGGGGGCTGGCTCCGGGAAAAGGGACTAGTTCTAACATCTAACATCATGTTATCATGTTAGTGAGTGCTACAATGGAACTAAGCATCCATTATATGCTGCAATAAGTGGAACTGAGGAAACACGGGTATCACTTTCGTTTCATTTATCTACCAAAAATGATTATCAAACATAGAAAGCCAGATATTGATCAAAGTGTAACACTTAGTGTGTGTGCCCAAAATTGATATAAGAGTCATTAGTCAGTAGTAACAGGCGATGGCCCTAGTGGCTTTGAGCCAATAAAGTCAAGATTTCTTAGCTTTTTGGCTTAAATACAGTTTTGGTCCCCCAAGTTTCACCAACTCACGATTTTGATCCCCCAAGTTTTAATTTCACGATTTTGATCCCCAATGTTCCCAACTTGTAAAATCAGGGTCCCCCACTAATCTGGTCAAAATTAACACTGACGTGGCAACCACTTAATCTACGTGACAGCCACGTTGGCATGCCTAGTTGGCTTTTATATTAAAAATTGTCCTTTTTATTTTAACATTTTGTATTTATATATTTAATTAATTAATATTTAATAAAAGAAAATAGAAATTTAAACAAAAAAAACAGTATTTGAAATAAAAGAAACAGATCGTGAGAGTTAGCCCTCACATTTCATCTTCTTCTTCGTTCTTCAGTGAGAGAGTGAGAGAGCTTCAATGGAAAACTTAACGTAATCCCAGAACAAAACGTTCCCTATTGGAACGTAATCCCACCCAAACGTTCCCTATTCGAACCCTAACCTTATTTGAACCCGAACCCTTACGAAATCGCACCCTAATCGAACCAAACAATCCTTGCTGTAACGACGAAGGACGAAGGAAATGGCAACGAATCTGACCACGAAGGAGGCAAATGAAAGGAGGAATGCTTCTTCAAGCAAGAATGAGGAGCATAAGTATGTTTCACTGTATGTTAATCTGCTTTGAGTATTTCGTTTTTTGCCCTCTTTGTTCCCTCTTCTGTTGTTTGTGTAATTTTTACTTCATATGCCCAAAAAATTGACTTATATTGAGATTGTGGTGGATTGTACGATTTTGCCCTAAATGTGTTAGTTTTATATTGGGAAAGGGCAATGAAGAAGATGAAAGACATGAATGAAGATGCTTGGAAGGATATGTTGCAGCTTCCACCATCTACTTGGAGTAGGTCTCACTACAAGACGTACACACAATGTGACCTACAAGTCAACAACATGTGTGAGGCATTCAACAAAGCTATTTTGGATCATAGGGACAAAACTATTATCAGTTTGTTGGAAGGCTTAAAGGATTATATAACTGAAAGGATTATGACTCAAAAGACATTAATGGAAAGATACAAAGGTAATATCTGTCCTAAAATTCAATTAATTCTTGAAAGATTGAAGGGTGAAGCTGATGGATGGTCTCCTCTATGGCATACTGACGATGACTTTGCTTTATTTGGGGTATCAAATGAGGTTGACAAATACACTGTCAACCTAAATGAGAGAACATGTTCTTGTCGTAAGTGGGACATTTCAGGAATTCCTTGTCCTCATGCAATTGCTTGTATTTGGCACAACAAGATGAATCCAGAGGACTATGTATCTCTCTGATATAGGTATAATTCATTTAATTCCTTTAATTCTGATACATGCCAATGTAATTACAAGACACTAATCGATTGTTTACTTATTGCAAACAAGTTGTAAATCGATTTAAAGGCAAAGTCAAAAATCGATTGTTGGCTTATTTAATGAGGAAGAAATCGATTATTGACTTAAGTTAGTATAAAAATTCTGGTTATAAACTGTTATAAAATCTGGTTATAAAATTTTGGTTATAAAAATTCTGGTTATTAATAGTTATGAATAGAATTCTGGATTAATACTGTTGTTTAATACTGGTTTAGAATTCTGGCTATATAAATTCTGGTTTGACAAAATTCTATTGTTTGACAGGAAATCAACCTTTTTGAGCACATACTCTTATTTTGTCAAGCCATCCAATGGACCGAAGTTATGGACAGAGACAAACAGTGATCCTATCTTACCACTGGTTATGAGGAGAGCACCAGGGAGGCCAAAGAAGAAAAGGAATAAGTCTAATGATGAGCCAAAGCCTAAAAACAAACTACCAAAGCATCATCAACAGTCACTGAAATGTAGGAAATGTGGTATTTTGGGCCACAATGTTAGAACATGTAAGGGTAAGACAGCTGCTGATAGGGTGATACCAAAAGGGGGCAACAAGAAAAGAAAGAAGAACCCAGCTGCTGTATCACAACAATCACAAGCTCCACAGGAATCACAACAGTCTCAAGCACAAGGATCACAAGCTCCACAGGAATCACAACAGTCACAAGCACAAGGATCACAAGCTCCACAAGTTTCGCAACTTGCTTAGTCTTTTTGTATAGGTCTTAGACTGTAGTATGCAATTGGATTTGCACTTTTGTACGGCATGTGCCTCTTTTGTGAACTTAGTGATGGCCTCTATGTAGTGCCTCTTTTGTGAAGTTGTTAGTAGTATTCCACTTTTGTAATTATGGCCTTTTGTAATTATGGCCTTTTGTTGGTAGTATTCCACTTTTGTAATTATGGGCTTTTGAGCCTTAACAGTGTAACTCAGATTTATTAATATCAGTTATGATATTCTGGTTATAATTGATCTGGTTTATTATTGTCATCTGGTTTATTATATTCTGGTTTATTAATATCATAATTGATCTGATTTATTATATTCTGGTTTATTACTGTCATCTGGTTTATAATTGAGCCTTAACAGTGTAACTCAGGTTTATTACTGTCCTGTGATGTAAATCTGGTTTAGTGATGGAATATCAGTTATGTACACACTGGTTTATGACATTCTGGTTTGATCTACATAATGAAAATCTGCATAATGGAATCTACATTTTTAATTTTGTTTTGCATATATAATACTCACTGTTATTTTCTGCATAATACTGGTTTATGTAAATCTGCATAATGAAATTTGCATTCAATTCCTTCATTTCATATACTGCAGAATATAAAACAACAAAGGATACATCAATTGATGGCACAAAGCCATTCATTACAAGCATACCCTTACCTTATAACTCCTAAACCATTACAAACATACCCTTAGCAAATAACATCTAAACTATTACAAACATACCCTAAGAAATTACAACTAATGCAAACACAAGGATAAAAATAATGATCCAAGAAATTGCCAAAAATCCCCATAACATGTTGTTCTTTTTCTTCATTTCTTGTTGGGCCCTTTTTAAATCCTTGAAGTCAGTAACCTTTTTCTTCAATTCAGCAACATTGCTATTCAACTCAGCAACTTTGTTCTTCAACCCATCAGCCTTCTTCATGAAGGACCAAATTAGCTCCTTAGCTCTACGAGGGAAATCTTGGTCATACCAGTCAAAGAATTCACATTGTTTTGCACCACAATTCTGAAAATTGAGTGTTGGAGATTAAAATAGAGATCAAAGAGAAAGAACAGTGAGTGTAATGGCAGAAATCATACCTCATATTCACCACATCCACAGTTCTCTTTTGTCCAACCAGTCACCAATGGAGCTTCCTTTCCACAGTAGCAGCGAATGGGTCTTATTCTCAATGACCCATTTGACGAAATAGAGTACTCAGACATGGGGGTTCAGGTCGTGAGAGAAGAAGGATGAAAGAAGGAGAAGGAAGAAGGAAGAACGAAGGAAGAAGGAGAAGCTTTTGGGGGATTAGGGTTCTTGAATAATATCTCTATTGTTTTCACGATGGAAGGGGGATCAAAATCGTGAAATTAAAACTTGGGGGATCAAAATCGTGAGTTGGTGAAACTTGGGGGACCAAAACTGTATTTAAGCCTAGCTTTTTCCACCCTCATTGTTTCCCCTTAAATTGGAATTGATCAATTACAAGTTTGACAATTTCATTAGCAAGTGTGAAGGAGCAACCCAAAAAAAGATGTACGGCTTGACAAATGCCAAAAGACCCAAACTAATAAATTTACAAAGTATCATGTGGAGTGGACTATTAATTAAATTCTAAACAATTTGCAACCTCATCATTATCTAGTAGGGCAGGGTTATTGACTTCAAAAATCAGGATTTTCCGTCCCTTACTGTACTAAAAAAAGCAACATGCAGTAAACTGCATTCAAGAACTAAGCTGCATAATGATATCAGTAACTAAGGCTTCTCTTCTCAAAAAAGAAAATACAGTTATGTCCATATATTCACAAGAAAGAAAGCATGAAACGATGATACAAATAGAATAGAGCTTCGGCCTATAAATGTATCAGTATGTTTGTTGTGGAAGACTGGAAGCCACATATGGCAACAGTGTAACAAGAGAGATTAGGAAACCACACCACCCCAATACAGATTATAGCAAAAAATGAGCAATTATACAGAAGTACTTGCCTTCCTAGCTAGTTTTAATAGTTATAAACATTTGCCAGAGCTTCCAAATACATGCAAAAAATACTAATTTGTGGACATCAACAATGTAAGCTAGAAACGCCAAGAGAGAATTCTGGTTCAGAACATATTAGCCTGAAATATTATATGGAGTTATGTACAATATGTTAGTTACAGAGATTCCTGTATTCAAGGACAAGATCACCACAAGCAAATCATGCATGATTCTTTCTCTGGTCTGTGGCTATAGGATATCCAACTTTGTCAAGTTTGAAGGTTGTTGTATTTGCAATTTCAAGTATAGAGAGGGGAAGCTGAGGGCCGGGGATAAGATGCCCTCATATGGCTAACATCATCAGCACTTTTCCTTCGACCACGGCGAACGTTAACAGAAGGATTTTGATTACCTCCATTTACATTAGGAACCTTCAGCTGCTCCAAAGTTTTAACAACTTCATCCATGTTTGGCCTGAACTTGGATTCTATTGATAGGCATCGCAAAGCAAGGGTGGCTACCTTGTATGCCTCATCTGTTGAATACTGTCCATCCAGTCGATTGTCTAACACGCGGAAAACCTTTCGTTTGTTAGCCAGATTTGGCTTAGCCCATTCCACCAAATTGTGTTGTCCAGAAGGTCTATTCTTATCAACAGCCCTTTTACCAGATAACATTTCCAACAGGACAACGCCAAAACTATAGACATCACTCTTAGTAGTAAGATGACCTACAATAACAATGCTTTTAGCTATTGACCGAAAAGCTACTTAGCTGAGTCAAAGGTAACTCAACAAACTGAAAAGGAGTCACATGAAACATAAATGGTTCACCAACACGAACTTAAAATACCTGTGGCTAGATATTCAGGAGCTGCATATCCATATGTTCCCATTACCCTGGTAGAGACATGACTTTTGTCACCTGTTGGACCATCCTTTGCCAGCCCGAAATCAGAAAGCTTTGCATTATAATCCTGCAACAGAATTAACAAATGTTTCAGATAAGTTGTCCAAATAATTTCTCACATTCATCAGGCCTATTTCTTTCACTACACACTGAATGGAAAAGACTAGAAGTCGACATACCGAATCGAGCAAGATATTAGAAGTCTTGAAATCTCGATATATCACTTTTGTTTCAGCACTGTGCAGAAATGCAAGTCCTTTAGCAGCATCGAGAGCAACCTTCAAACGAAGACTCCAAGAAAGAGGTTGAAAATATGAGCCTCCTGTTTAAACAATATTGCGAGTGTTAAACAATTTTCTAAAGCTAAAACTAAGGGAATGAATCTATGTGAAAGGAAGAACTCACTCCTGAACAAATGATTCTCCAAACTTCCACGAGGCATAAATTCATAGGCGAGAAGTCGGTGTTGGTCTTGAAGGCAATAGCCAATCAATCTCACTAGATGAGGATGAGAAAACTGCCCAAGATAGTTGACTTCAGCCTAAATGTCAAAACAGAAACATTGTAAGGCAAACATGTATTTGTCTTCACCACCATCACTCCTCTCTAAGTTTTCCAATCACATCTATGTAATAATTAAACTTCAGACTTTCCATTAAATCACTAACCAAGCCTTGTGCTAACTATGTAATGTAACAGAAGCAGTATTTGCTTCTTAATTATTATAACTATTATGAGCAAAGGATTCATACAAAGAGATGACACTCACCAACCACTCCCTATGACCTTGGAAGCCATCTTGATTAAGTCTTTTAACAGCAATGACAATACCAGTACCAGGTTTAGCAGCAGCCAATGAATTCTCATCAATCCAACCCTTAAAAACTGATCCAAAACCACCTTCTCCTAAAACACTATCAGGACGAAAATTTCTAGTGGCTGTCTTAAGTTCAGATAAAGTAAAGCTCTTCAAATTGGAAGCTTGCAAGATCTCGCCCTCGCTTCGAGGAGTCTGTGGCACGGAGACAGTAGAAGAACCCTTACTGTTAGTGCTATTCAGATCATTTGCATCTGTATTATTACTATTAGCATTCCTTGAATTGAACCCTGCCAAACAAACCAATCAACATCCATTATTAGACATGCATCAAAGTTAACATACAGTTATTTCAGTGCTATCCAACAATTCAATGAAATTGAGAAATCAGTGTTATGAAAATTAATGTTATATTACCAGAGGTGTAGGAGGTATCGGCTTTAATTTGAGCGCTCAAACAAACTCCCATGGTGTTTGAATCCCTGGCAGTTACACCAAAAGTGAGGAAACAATTGAGTAGATATAAGAGGAAAAAGTAAAGATGTGTGCGTGAGGTGTTAAATTAAATTAAAAGAAAAGGGGAAAGTAAGAAGCATGAAAGAAAACGTGACAAACCTGGGAACACTTTCCAGTGAATACTATTGAAGAGAGAGTGAGAGAGAAGGGGTGACCTTGTTTAGAGGCAAAGAGAATAGTAAATACAACAAGAGTCACAGATAAATAGATAGATACAGTGGTGTAAATGGTCCCTCTCTCTCTCTCTCTCTTTCGCTCTGTCTCGATGGGCCCCGCTCCTTCCTTCACTTTCCTTTCCCTTGGAAAATTCCACCCCCACACGGCCACACACTTCCGTACTACTACTCTTTCCTTCTTATTCTCATGCTTTATCTTCTCCTTTGTCTTTTACCAAACTACTACCACTTTATTATTCACATAATCATTTCTATTTCTATTTCTAATCCCCAGCCGGCTAGGATCACAAGAGATTTAACATTGCTTTTGCATGCTTCAAACTCGAACCCGTGACAAGGGATTGGTGCTGCTAATCCTTACCACTCGGCCACATGAAGTTTTGCGATAATTGTTACAAAAATACAGTATATAGTATGTTGGTAAAAAAAAAGAAGTATGTATCATTATGGAAGAACGTGCATGCGTAATTAGTAAGAATGATAATCTACTATTTTCAGTTAATGTATAAATTAACCATATATTTGTATATGCTTCCTCGGTCCCAAAATATAAGTCCCCTTTAACCACTTCACAAGAATTAACAAAATTAGTTTAGTTAGTTAATCTCATTAACTATGTCTACTTTTTATGCTACTTTTCCTAATTTACCCTTTATAATTCATTTCTCTCTCATCTAATTAATTACTTTGGTATTTCAAGAGTTGTGACCATAAAGAATTAATTAGGGGTATTTTACTCAAGAAGTAATAAATTCAATAGACAACTTACAAAGAGGACTTATATTTTGGGACAAATGAAATTCTTAAAAGGGACTTATATTTTGGGACGAAGGGAGTATCTTCCTAAAATATATATTTTTAAACATTGTAGTTTAAAGTACAATTTATAAGATATTTTAAAGTATAATTTTTATTAGTAAATTAAGTTTTACATCTATGAAATTTATAAATTAAAGTATAGTTTTTCATGAGCTTAATTTTAGTAAATTAAGTTTACATATATGAAATTTGTAGGTACTAAAAATTTGAGAATTTTTTAATTAAGACCAAGTTAATAGTCATGCGGTCTTGAAAATTCACGAAATAGAGACCGAGTCTGGGTCATGCGGTCCGGGTTTTGGTCATAACTGTCGACCCATCGACCCGACCCTTAACTCAGTGACCCAGTACCTTCACCGAGTTGGCTACCTGTCCGAGTTTTAAAACATTGGCCGAAAGACACCTGAAGCATCTCATCCAATATTTACTCCTACCACTTCTATCTTGATTTGTTTTTTTTTTGATAAGTCAAAAAACCTGTTCTTTCTTATTTTATTTTATTTTTCTTCTAGCTCGTGGGACGTTATTCCTTGTCTTGTCTCCACATATATGCCCCTTTTTCCAATTTCATTAACCGTTTTTCTTCTCACCTCGTAACTCCTTCGCTCTTCTACTCCAAATTAGAGATCAAAGTCAATTGTTTTTTGTAACATCATCAATAATAATACTCTTGAATGGATTGCCTATCACGTTGTAATCACAAGAGAATAATGCTTCTTCACTAAATACATTTCTATGTTATTATTAATTAATTAGTATGATACAACTCTGATTGATTTACTATTAATTACTATAAGCCAAACTATTTCTGCTACTTGTTGCTTTTAATATGTATCGGTTTTTCTATTATTCGCATGATGATGATACGCCAACAAACAAACTTCTATTCAAAATGAATGATGGAATTTGACTACCATGCGTGTCTTTTTCAAAATTCCCTCATTATTGATATGCAGAATAATTTAGTATATCCTCACTTTTCACCAAAAGAAATTATATTTTATTTGAAAATATCTGCACTGTGCAAGAATCTTCTCTACCGTTAGCGCCAATTTATATTTCATCAATATACTCTCAAATTTGTTATCAAAATTTTTGAGTAAATTTATAGGTGTCTTTTTTATGTGCATAATGTAAACTACAGTCTATTTTATTTTTTTATTTTAAAAATTAATACAATATTAACTTTTCAATATAAATTAACATGCGTTTTTTTTTTACGATTTAATGCAGGATCAATTATTATATGATACACTATGTTAGTTTATTTTGATTTAAATAACTCTCACTGAAACCATTTTTCTCAGTCTGTCATCATTCTCAATTTGAATTTCTAGTATAAATTTGACTTCAGAGGAAAAGAAATAAAAGCTCTAGGGAAAGTTCAACAACTGTTGTCCGTAAGAAGTACTAAGGATATGTACTATAAAAATTAATTATCAATGTGTCTTCACATCACAGTTTTAATTTTTTGAATAGGGTTCGCGACATCAACATGTTATCGTGTTCTAAGTCATCTAGATGTGGACTTGGACTTGTGCATTGTTTTGCAATTCAAACTCAAAGGTCTCTTGCGTGAAATCCATGGCTTAATAAAATAGAACACCAAAAAAATATAATATAACACGTACATTATTTGTCTCTGTGGGATAGCTACTTCATGATAAAAACTAAAAAGCTCGCTCACAATTATGATTAGCCATTCGATTATTAAAAAGTTAATTTTACGTGGAATAGATTATAGTAAGTATCATTCATGAAGAGGGTCCAAAAAAACTAATTCTTTCTAAACAAAAAAAAAAGGTGTATCCAAAAATATAATCATTATCATTATTATTATTATTATTATTATTATTATTATTATATAATTATTATTATTATATAATACATTTACGAATATACTCGGAAAGGAAACAATTATAACCTTCAATCTTATTGGGCCACCTCATCATAATTAATCCTATTTGGACTACTAACACTGCCACATAATTACATGACCTGAAAATTGAAAAAAAAAATTAAAACAAACCATTAAAACTGAAAATTAAATGTTCCTCTTTAACAACATTATATACATAGTAATTTTATTATTGTCACTTAATATCTGCCAACATATATCCCACTAATTCCTCCTCTAAATTCATTCAAATTCAAATTAAGCCATAAGATACTGGGCCGTAAAATTAGTATTGTTACTAATGAACCTTCAACTACAATATCATCACTGTAGTTTAGATTCTTCATGTCAAAAACCAATGGTAATCCTTACCTCTTCTTTGAAATGGAAAATGTGATATCTTATTGCAATGAATGTTTTTTGATTTCAAATCTCACCGGCTATGATCTATCTTTCTCCATACTAACACCTGACCATTAATAACTCTGTAAATTGTCCAAAAAAAACAAACCCTCATTAAAGTTATGAAAATTGTATTTTGTATTTCCTTCAAAATTGTATTTTGTATTTCCTTCCTTAGCACCTAACTTCATTCTTATTTTCACAATAAACTCCTCCTTTAAATTTTCCAACTAGCTTTCCACCGTAGGTGTAGTAATTCATGTTTTTCTATGATATTGCATTATTATATTGAGTTAGCATATAATGATCACCAAGGACCCCATATTACTGATTTTTATTGCGACACGTACGTAGTGATTAATTCACCAAGGACCCCATATTACTGATTTTTATTGCGACACGTACGTAGTGATTAATTTGTAGGTTTCTTTGATTCTCTATGGAGGGACATACACATGAATCGACTTCATCACAATCCTTCGAACGATAAGGATATGTAGATCTATTGATCACGTCTCACATCTTGACATCACTTATTGTGATCTCATGAATCCTCTTGTCTCCAAGCCATATAACAATAACAGAATCACCTTCAATGCACCTCTTAAAGTGAACATGAACCTTATATAGTCGAATAGCGACAATAACATTGTTGATTTATATTGATAATTTTTTTTTATCAGTGTTATGGTCACCTTTTGGTGGTCTGTTTCCTTTCCCTTTTTAGTGTATTTTTTGTGCATAGTAACATGGAAAAATCATGTTTTTAAACTATGGAAAAGTCGCGTGTATGAACTAGAGCAACTATCTATTGTGCTTTGTTCATATAAATAAATTCAAGAACATGGCCACAAATAGTATTATTACATAATAGATTGGTAAATCCTCAAGAAAACTTCAAACTTTTGATTTCTTTTATTGTGTCCATATTTTATAGGATATATCAACAAAGAAGGACCTTAAATAATGAAAAAACGAAGAGAATGTATATTGGACCAGATGATACCAAAATTTTCTATGATCCAAACAAAGCAAAAGTTGCAACAATTTGTAATGTATTGACCACACTTATGTTATATAGCTACATTTTCCCAATTTTGTAGTGTTCAATACATGGTTCTGTATTGCTTTAAAAAAAATACATGGTTTTATTTTCGTTTAGGTGTACAAGTTTATTTTCTCAATTTATAGAACCACTTGGGAAGAGAAATGATCACTTGAAGCTCTTTATTTCAAGGGTTGTTTATAAGTTTTGAATGTGTTGATGAATTTAAAGTTCAATCAAGAGGTATTTACCAAGTGATTTCCTCTATCTTTTGGATGTTGCTGGTAGTTTATTTTACTCTCAAGTGCAAATATAAATTCTATTACTTTTCTACATATTATGTCATAAAATGCATGTGAAATGCTTCAAGAGCAAAATACATGGTTTCGTATAACCTAATTATTTTGAAAATCCCTATCAATGAGGAAACATCTAAGAATGATAAGCAAATCCATTTGCAACCTCCAAAGAAAGAAAAGATACATGATTGTTGATCAAGCTAAGGTTTAGAGGTAAAATATTGAATCATGCAGAATTGACAAATCAAAACTTGGTGAGGAAATTAAAGAAGGAAGGATGTCACATTTTCTATCGCTAACTATAAGTAAAAAGTATATCAAATAGAGATTATATTTTACATGTTTTTTAAAAGAATATTACTATTTTACATAAAATATGTTAATACGTACACGTAAATCTATGAGTCTTTGAACTATAGAATTAAAACATACCATAGAAGAATTAATTGGTTGTTATACATGAAATGCTATTTAATATTTAAATACTGTATTATTAATATTTTCCGCCGTTATCTGTGGCGTGTGTATAAGCATTAATCAATTTGGGAAAGTGAGTATTGTATCCCACCCATAAAAAAATTTTGGTTACATATCTCACCCATAGAAATTGGTCTTAAGTAATTTTAATGTTTCAAGCAGTTATTATACTTAGCATATATCCTTTAGTTATAAACAATTATTATTTAGTAATTTAGTAACATGTAGTAAAATTAGATGATGTTTTTATTGATCATTTAGTAAAACTAGATAAATTGATATAGCTAAATAATATATTTTTGTTAATAATAATCTAAACAATATCTATATATTTATGTATAACAAATTAGTCATAAAAAAAATGCTTAATATGAAATGTGATTTTCAACTTGGAAGCGTATATTACTATTTATTTTACTAAACGACTAAAATAGATAGCTCTAAATATACATCTCACATTAGAAATGCATCAGATAAGTGAAGTTTAAATTCTTGTGATATAATTTTAAATTGCACATAATATCTAACATTGAATATTATTATTATCTAAACTATGAAATCACATATTTTACTCTACCAAATAATTATTCATTTTTAATCTCAAAAAAAAAAATTATTCATTTTCATTTTTCTGGAAATACTAAAATAGCACGTATATCTACAAAGATATGTAAACTATATATTTCTTAAATTTTATTTGATTGATATAAAATTGTTTAAATAAAATATACTTATATATTACCTCTAATATTTCAATTTTTTTGAACAAGGAAATGTATACTGTGCATCGCACTAGTATAGCATTATATATGTCACGTCTCACGTATGCAATATGACGTGCACATTCATGAAGAGGGTCCAACATTGTGCAAGTTGGATTTAATCATGTTCGCAATTTATTGCAATCACCATACACTGCAGTAATGGGACCAAAGTTTTTGGTGAAACTGTGTAGACTCGTGAGGCTGCAACTTGACTCGTAGATTTGCAAACAGCACTAAAATATACTACTTAATAAAATATGTGTCTTTTAAATGCAGTGTGGCTAACTATGTTTATGGCTAACTATAATAATGTGTAGTTTCATGCCTGAGTGGAGCTCAACCTCCAGCATATTCGAGATAATGTTAGAACAACTTTATAAAGATAAGGCAACCATAACACTTTGACAAGTTATTTGCAGAATGACAAGTCAAACAGCGCTGGTTTCTGTGATTTGAAAGATTGTGCCAAAATAGTGGTGGGGTCTTAACCCCTTTTTATATAATTATTAAATATTTTTAAAATTTTGGGGAGACCATGGCCCCACTAGGCACCCCCTTTGCTTTGCCTCGATTGATGGACACGCCAAAAGTCCAAATCTCTTTAACACCTTTGAGAGAACTTAGAATAGAGAGTGATATGAAAAAAATATGATAGATAATAATATGAGAGAGAGAGAGATGTTGGAAAATTCGGAGTGTCCAGAAATCATGATTGATACTTAATATTTTACCATTATTCGTAATTAAAGTCTTCATGTCTTCTACAATTATTCGTAAAAGGGTAGAACTCTTGAGAGTTGTTTCTCTTCATCATGCAAAACGGCAGAGACAAATCTTAGGATGTTTGCAACAAAAAATTGTCAAGGTGAGCAAGATTGAAATGTCAAGGTGAGCAAGATTGAAACAGAAAACTGAATTTCATTATTCTTGCTAACTGCCGAATTACAGAGATGGAATCTGGGCTATATACAAGCTCTATTGAGCCACTCAAGTGAAACAGAAATGCTGACTAGTTCTAAACTGATCTCACCGAGAGTAGCAACATTCTCTACAGTTTAGTAAAGTAACTCCTCTACACTAATTGTACAAATAGGAACTGTAGGGAAATAATATATAAATGTGAGTCTCTAATAAAAATTATCAAATTCATGACTCTAAATCATTTCATTTCTATTCTTATGCACAAACTGAAGTTAGCAAACCATTGTTCTTCAAAGTACCATTGATGATACACTTGATGTGGCCATGTAGGTGTGCAAACCATGTTAAAGAACTCAATCTTATCATGAACGAGTTTGGTTAGTTATGTTATTGCATCTAGTATCTAGAATGATTGGTTGGGCAAATCAAACCTAAAGTTTAGTGTTTCACACACACTTTGGAGTTTTCTACGCATTCTTCTTCTTATTCACCAAGTTGAAATTTTTATGGATGAAAAGTGCAATATCTAGATGTTGTCTACTAAATGAACTTTCAATAATAATGATTTGTTGAAGGAAATTGATAATCTATAACTATTAATAAAGGGGATTTTTAAAAAAAAAACTGTCATTTTGGTGTCAGATTTTTCTGACCAAAATGCCCTTACTTTAAAGTAAGTACAACTTTCTAATGATAACCACCCACTAACACACCGACACAATTCTAAGAATGATAACCACCCACTAACACACTCACATGAAAGTCCCCCTAGTAATAATAATGGTTTTTTCGATGGAAATTGATAGAGAGAGAATGTAGGAAAATATGGAAGAGAATAATGAGAGAAATATGAGACATGAGAGAGATAGAAACAAAGACGTCTTTTCCCACCTCAGTCGAAAACCCAACCCATAATACCCTTTGTAGATTGCACGGGTTGACTAGGCATGGCAATGGGGCGGGGCGGGGACGAGTTTAACATTCCCCATCCCCATCCCCGAATCCCACATTCATCCCCGTTCCCCTACCCAAACCCAACGGGGATAAAAAATTGATCCCCATCCCTGAACCCAACGGGTTCGGGGATCCCCGCCCCAACCTCGTTCCCCGCAATGGAATTAAATTTTTAAAAAAAAAACAGCTTTTACCTGTCCCAAACCCGAACCCGCTCCCAAACCCAAAATGTATCCCACACCCGAACCCACCCCAAACCCGAAATTTAACACCGTAACATAAAACCAAATAACCAATGCTATTACAACATATATCCAAAATATCAATTATCCAAATTATCAAAACAACATTACCAAGTACAAATTACATAATAACATAATTTTTCATTGAAATTTTAAAATTTGTAAAACAAGTAGCCACATCTTCACTCTTTCTCAAAATGCTATTGACATCTTCACTCTTCAAAGTGGGAAGTAACACCACTAGTCAATATTTCACCTACAAAATAAAAAATACAAGTTAAATATAAAAACTAAAGTTGATCAAAGTGGGAAGTAACACCACTAGTCAATATTTCACCTGAAATATAGGGCAGAAATTTAGCGCAAAGACAGAGAGAGAGAGAGAGAGAGAAACGAAATACACAGTGAGTGAGAGAGAAATAGAGGTAGAGCTAGAGAGAAGAGAGAAACGAAAATGAGGGAGAGAGACTTTCATACCTCAGAAAAATGGATTGATCGGTGGAGAAGAGAGGGAGGGAGGCGCTGTGAGAAGTCACTGAGAGAGGCAGGGAGGCGCTGAAAAGTGAGAGAAGTCACTAAGAGAACGTGTTATGTTTTTTAGGGTTTAATCTATGAGGGTTTCTAATTTTAGAGGGTACTATTGTAATTTACTACATTCGGGGCGGGTTCGGGGACGGGACCTATATCCCCATTACCCGTCCCATACCCGAATTTTAATTTCGGGGAAAACCCAAACCCAAACCCAGTCAAAGCGGGAAAACCCGTCAAATCGGGGCGGGTTTGGGCCGGTCCCCGCGGATATGGGTTTTATTGCCATGCCTAGGGTTGACCTTTTAGAGGCAAGCCAACGGATCACCATTGCATAGCACGGGTGACCATTCAATGCTCTTATGTCCCAAGTTTTCATCATATCCCACAATATATATATTTTTGTTGATTGCAAATAAAATAAAGTGAATTTCTTATGGTGAAATCTATGAAGCCCGGATACAGGATACGATACGGGATACGGAATACGACACGATAAGAAAGTTCGCTGCTTTTAGTTTTTACTCTATAGATTTGTATTAAACTAGTCAGAGTATGAAATTTGAAGTTTCCTAGTTTAGCATAGCCTAATTAGTTTTTGAGGGAATGACATAGCGTAATTGTGATTAGGACATTTCAATTTTCCCTCAAGCTCTCAAACTAGAGGTCCAAATCCACAGACAAAACACAATCTAAATGGCAAGATTATACGAAGTGGAAATGACTACTATAAAAGTGCAGTCAACTAAAACTCAGGCGTTCAACATTATTTACCCACCACATGTTATGGCAGTACACTATTTCTGCATAGAAAACTTAACCAAAATCCAATCATCGCCTAGAGATGAGGTAAAAGGAAAACATATTTATTTAGAACTAAACAACAGTGCAAAGCATTGGCCACAAAACACAGAATAAAAACTCAAAAAGTAATTTCCGAAGCAGCTTGAAAGGCAGCAATCCAGTTCCTACTTACGAGTTTCAATTCTTCTTCACAGTTGCAGCGTTGATGATGTCAATGAACTCGGGCTGATTGCAGAAAATACAAAAAATTAGTCTGTTACATAAATGCAAAGCAAGAAACCAAGCACAACCAAAATAACGGTTAAAATAATCACCTTCAAGGAAGCACCGCCAACCAAAAATCCATCAACATCAGGCTGTGATGCCAATTCTTTGGAGTTTCCTCCATTTACAGAACCTGCAGTTAATAATATATTAATAATATATGTTAATATGTTAATCAAATACAAAATATTGATATGTTAAGTATCAACCCAAGCTTGCTATACCAATTGGAAACCTACAGGGACCAGGACAATAGACAGTTCAACATCTCTGAATATTGTAAGAATAATACAAAATTACATGCTAAAAAGGTCAACGCAATTTTCTAATGAGAAAAAGTTGAAAGTAAATAACAGGCTTGTTTGTGTTTGTCTTTTGTGAATATCACCTCCCATGCTTTTTCTACTCAGCTGTCTCCAATGTTTGTAACTCAAACCAGGGTTATTCTATGGCATCTAAGTAACTGCATATGCTGATATGATAAATCGATAGAATGATGAACAAATGAAAGTACCTCCATAGATAATTCTTACAGATGCAGCTACTTCAGAACTCACGTTGTCGTTAAGCCATTTCCTTAAATCAGCATGGACCTAGGCCAAATAACCAACAAATATAATCAACACAATCAATACAACACAATCTACAAGTCACCTTGATACAAAAAGAGGAGATTGGGGAGACAAGATAGCTGAAAGAATGAGATGTATCAACAGGCTAATTGGGTAGCAAAGATATGAAAACAAAGAAATTTAAAAAACTAAAAATATTACAAAGTGGCGACCAGTTCTTTACTAAATAAAAATAATAATAATGTATCAATGAAGTATAGGTAAGCCTACCTCTTGAGCTTGAGCAGGAGTTGCAACCTTCCCGGTCCCAATGGCCCAAACTGGCTCATAGGCCAACACAACATTATCCCAATTTGTTACTTTAGCTGCAAATAGAATTGAGGTCAGTAAAATAATGATTGCCAACAAAACAGTACGCAATGAAATGAAATAAATCAAATAATGGCAATTTGTTAATGTGACTAGGAAAGTTTTTATTTTTAAAACTATAAATAATTTAACACAACATTTGTGTGAACATCATCTCACATAGAGGAATAAATACATAAAAGAACTCATGAATATACAGAACATTAAATCCATATGAATGGGAGAGGAGTACCTGCAATGGCTTTTGTTTGCTCAGAAACAACAGCCACAGTTGTACCAGCTTCACGCTGTTCAAGAGTCTCTCCAATGCAAGCAATAACTTTCAGACCTAGTGAAAGTGCATATGCAACTTTGTCTGCCACAAACTGTTACAGGTAATAACGCAATCAAAAGTGGGCAAATATAGTTAGTAAAATTTGAAATTTTGCAAATACATATACAAGTGACTTCAGAAAATAGTGGAAGTTACAACACAACCAGCATAGAGGGAGAAAAACCAAATATAAACCAAAGACAAGTGAACACTTCGTACCTCATTCGATTCATTTAAAAGCTGCCTTCTCTCAGAGTGACCGATAATTACCCAAGGAATATCCAAATTAACAAGCATTTCAGCACTGTAAAACAAAAGATATAACAGACATAGATTAAATGATGGGTAAAATTTAGAAACTTCAAGATAATGTGCAATCAACCACCGATACAAAAAGAGAGAGAACCAGACAGTTTTGTTACACAGTCGAACTGAAGATGGAAAGATCAAAACGCTCAAGTCATTGGCAAGAAAAACTAAATTAAAGCGCCAAAATGAATTGAAGAAGCAAGTATAGAGAGCATACCTAATCTCCCCGGTATAAGCACCACCTTTGCGAACCCAAACGTTTTGAGCAGCAACATGGAAGTCAGAGCGAAGCAAACTTTTCACAAAGGGAAGGAACACATAGGGAGGGCTCACAACAACTTCTGTAGAAACAGAAACCCGTTTATTAGAACATGTTAACACTAGCAACAGCATCATTATCAACACATCAATAACAACAATAAAAGTTAGATGGAATGAACTAATATGAGAAACAAATAATTGGAGAGGTATACAAATAATCGATATATGATACTAGTAAGAAAACAGCAACCAATTCAGCAATTGCCAGAACCTTGATATTTAGGTAAAAAAGTTATGTCGCAAATACTCAAGCAAATTTCTTTTAAAAACACGTACTGATGCAAAACACAAATAGCGTATATAGTGCAAGCAAACACCATTGATGACTACATGATAAAAAGGTTTAATTGCTACGAAAATAAGTGGTTACATATTGAAACAAACAGATATAAGAACTTCAAGTCCTCCGAAATTTTCTGATTCAAAGTATCATCCAACTCAATAGAGAAATTTACTTAGTCAGATAGACCATTGCCAAGAGTGAGTTAAGCATGAAATGTTTATCATGAAAAGAGATAAACCCATCTTAAGCCAGCTAAGACTCACCAACAACATCTTCTCCAGGAACTTTAGCTTCATTCAAAGTACCAACAATTTTCTTCACCTCTTCAGTGGTTCCATTCTGCAACAGAGTCAATTTAAAACACCAGTTACCAACATGGATCACTTGAAGAAATATTCAGAACATCAATTGACCTATTCCTTCTATAACATGATCAACAACAAAAAGATCTGAGAAAAGAAAAACAGTTCCAAATCCAATCATCACAAGAATTTCATGTGCATGTTTCCTTTTTGTACATAACCCTATAAGGGATAAGGATCTTGGCATCAAGGGTTTCCCAATTACTAAGAACTATCCTAGATCGGGAAAAAGGAATCGTAAATCAATTGATCCAAAATGAATTCACAAGTAGAAAGCTAACTCATCCGATCTAACAATTAGAATGTTCTAAATTCTTCACATAGTTTCTGAACTCGGCCTTATCGATTAGAATCAGAATCAAGGTTGAAAAATGAAGACAATAGATTTTATTAATCGAGATCCAAAACAAATTGAAGTAATAGGAAGAACAAGTAGTGAAGAGAGTGAAAGGATGATCGGAACTTACGCATTTCCAGTTGCCGCCGACGAAGAATTTTCTGCCCATTTTCTTGTTTTTGATTGCGATTCCAACGAGAAACTGAAAAGACTATTGTGTTCTATGAAACAACGATGAAGTAACTGGCTTATTCAGTGGCCTTTATAATGCGGAAGAATATGCAGATAAATCGAATATGCTTTAGGGCTTTTCCTTTCTTTATTTTTAAATAAAAACGGAAATTTTGTTTGAAGAATAATAATATTAGCTGTTTTCTTTTGTCAAAAAAAATACAATTTACGTAGGGAGCAAGCCAATCACATTGTTTGTGTCAAAATGAAAGGGAATCACATTATTTAAGGAAAAACATTGATTTAATGTATAAATAAATACATATAAACGAAAATAAATCAAACTATAGTTACCAACAAGGGTTGGTACAAGTGGTAACTGGACTTATATTCCACCCTATTGGGAGGGGAGGAAAAAAATCAAATCATAGTTACTGATCAAAAATAATCAAATCATCATTAAGGTGGCTTATTAAAAAAGAAATCATCAGTAAGTGTGCGTATATTCTTTCAAATTAGATATAAAAAAAAATTTCATAAAGATGAAATATAATTTTTTTTAAAAGATGAAATGTGATATAAACATAATAAATTCTTAGGTTATCAAATGCTTAATGTGCACCCCGTAATAAATAATAAAAAATATATTCTCCTTTTTTACGATAAAGTTGAGTTTCATTTTCTTGTTAGTAATAATAAAATTGAGTATCTTGGTCAAAAAAAAATTGAGTATCATTCAAGAATAAGTATACAAAAACTAAGTAAATACATTGTGAATATAGACTATACTCATCCACATTTTGAAATGTAAACTCCATATGAGGCAAAATTGATGATTCTAGTATCGGGTTTGGGATGAACCTACTAATAGTATTGTGTTAATTAAATTATTTATTTATTTTTGAAAAAAGTTATTTAAATTATTTATATAATTGACTAGATTTTATAAATTTTTTAATTTCAAATTTTTAGAGTTTTAAATTTTTGAATAATAATTTCATAATTTAATAACAAGATTAGCCTTGTGACAAAATTAAATATTATATATTTAACTTAACTTTCATATTTTTAAAAGGAATTTAACCCTTTTTTGCCTAATTAAATAAATAAAATTAACTTTATTAAATTATATTATAGTTTTGATATTTTTTATATATTTTAAACTTAATAGACTTTATAAATTAGAAATTTTAAAAATAATATAAAGTTATCAATAGAAAAATAATATAAAGTGACGAAATTGTACTTTTTTTATTGAAGATTGTACATATTTTTAAAACTTATTATTATTTTTTAAATTTTGATTATCTTATGTTTTCAGTTTTTATTTGAATATTTATATAATTGTTTTTTGAGATTAAAAAAAACTTAATTTATTTTATATTTTAAAAACTTAATTTTGTTGTCAAAAAGAAACTTAAATTTTTGGTTTTGATTGTTTTTTTTTTGGTCAAAAAAAAGTTTTTTAGATTTTAAGTTATATTTTCAAAGTTTAAAGAAGATAATTTTTCTTTTTCTATCATATTGGTTTCTATTTTAGCTATTATGTACGATTAGATTTTCCCTAGAGAAATAAAATAATTATTCTATGAGTTGTCAAAAACTGAATTAATTAAAACAATACTAATACAATTTTATAGATTCACGTTATTTTAATGGTGTTCTACTAAGTTTTTTTAAAAAAGTAAATAAATAACTAATGGTATTGTACTATTTTACACGGATAAATGCAAAAGAAAAGGGTTTGGAGAATATTTTTGTCAATTATTAGGGTCACGCATTTCTCTCTATCCGGTGTGCTTTTTTTTTTGATGAGAAAGGGATGATGTCTTTGTGGCTATTATTAACAACTAGAACTAGAATAACTACCTTTTTCTTTTCTTTAAAAATTAAAATAAAATGTGGCTATTATGTATTTCAATAAATGAGAGACGTTGACTTCAGTATGACAAATGGTTAAGAATAAGATGGTATTGGTCACCATTTTGTTTTACTCCAAACTTCCGGTTCAAGCAAGTGGTTAAGACACTCAATCTTAAGGAACGAATTCGACTAATACACGGTCTCTGACGATGAAACAAATTGAAGTCAGACTTACATTTTTTTTTGAATTATTTAGGGCCCATTTTTCCTAGACACTAGAACGGGGTCAAAAATCTCTAAACAATTTTTTTTACATATGTCACCATAATAAATGGCTACAAATTTCAATTCATATAAGAGAAGAGAAGAGACGTTAACTTTATTTCACAAAAAAAAAAGAGACGTTAACTTCAATATTTGTGGCTTTCTTGGTATGTCCAGAAAAATGAAATCACAATATTTAAGTTTCAAAAAGTTGTTTCGTGATTGACTGACGTTGTAAAAAAATTTCTACACGACGTTGTATTTTGATTATTAAATTAAATTGTAACCACCATAGGTCAGGGTCCTAGATACGCCACTAATTGGACTTAGATCCCACTCCAAGATCTTGGTTTCGAACCTTGGGTGTGGCAAAAACTCTGTTGGGAGGGGAGAACCACACGGGCCGGCAAAGCCTGATACTCGTGGCCAGCCAGGTTCCCCGACGTAGATTAGTCATCGGCAAAGTCGGTGGAAACTACGCACCAATGATTTCCCCGACGTAGATTAGTCATCGGCAAACCGGTGGAAACTACGCACCAATGACATGGTAACCCAAAAAAAATGGCAACCCGTTACGTGTGGCAAGCCCACTATAAAAAATGTAGCAGTAACTAAAGTGCCATGCTTCTTACAACCCCCTTTTTACTCACTAGACACCCCCAAACCATGTGAAAAGACGAAAATGTCATTAATGAAACGCGCACGTCTCTTTTTTTTCCTAGGATTACGAAGGTTCAGAACTAAACTTCCGAACCGGTTCAGAAGTTTAGTTCCGAACCAAGCAGAGACCCCCATTTGCAAGCGCGTTTCACGTGTAAGTATTTTGGGAATATTTGGGGGTCAGAAGTATCCGGTAAGTTTTTTTTTGGTCAAGAATGTGATGATTTCATTAACCGGGCCAGACCCAAACCATACATCCACAAGGGAACCACATAGTCTAGAGTGGAAACCTTACAATACAACAACACTGAAATTGGACTGGGAGGGAGGTTGTACGAAGTATGGGCCTAACTAAACTATGAGGCCCAATAGAGCAATAGTTCGGCTCAAGACGTGGAGTGACTGCATCTACGACAAATAAGATGCTTTAGCTTTTGAACAAAACAAAAAACTTGACCCAACGAAAAAATCAAAAAACATGATCAAGGATCAATCTTCACCAAAGGAAAAAGGCTAGTGACTCGTCATACAAAATCTTTATGGTTTTTTTTACCCCACAAATTATGATAACCCAAAAATACCCCTGAAAAATTGAATTTAACGGAATCACACGTTTAACAGGTAAATTCGTTTGTTAAAAAAATAAAAACAGATTTAAGTATTTTCACTTACGTACTTCCGTACGTTACGAAATTAGAAAAGTATCTTTTAGCGCTTACTTTCGTTTGACGTCGTATTTAATGCAGAATTAATGATTAACAGATTTACCTCTACTGTAGATAGATTTGTTACCCGATAAAGTGGTTCCCACTAGAGAATCTAGTCCAAATTCAATTTTGTATAATAAATAAGGAGGGTATTTTTGGTATATCCAATTATGTGGGGTAGATAGGTATGGTGTGGGGGTGTGAAAAAAAAACCAATCTTTTATTGCTACTTTGTTATTGTTAGTAGTTGTTTGGAATAACAAATAATAAAAAAAAAGTTGTTTGGAATAGGTCATGCAGTGTGTTAAGTTTGTAAGACTTTTTGAATATTAAAAAATGAAAAAATTAGTCATTTTTCATTTTCTATCTTCTTAGGAGGTTTTTTTTGTTGCGTCAAAGTAGAATTATCTTTCTCAATATCTCTGATGGGAGTTTTGGTTGAATATTTAAGTTGTAGTATTTTAATTAGAGAACTTTAATTTTATTTTATTTTAGTTGGGTTTTCAGCTATTGGACTTTTTATTAGTCCATTATTAGTAGTCACACTATGTGTGTACCTTGAGACAGGACACCTAAATGAATTAAAAAGTATCTTTATTTTAGCAATTAATTTCTCTACTCTCTTCTTGTTTTTACTGTTACATTGTTTTCTAACTAGTTTCTAAAATTTAGGTTCCAGCTTCGTATCACCCTCTCTTCCATTTTCAACACATTTTCCCATACTTTCATTCCTAAGATTGTGCTTTCATTTTCGTTCTCTTCCTCGTTAAACCATTTTCTGATATGGTGATTCCAGTGTGAAGAAGAAGAAGAAGAAGAAGAAGAAGAAGAAGAAGAAGAAGCTGGAAGAGAAGCACCGAAGGAAGTGTGATGATAAAAAAAGAAGAAATGATTAAATAGTAAAGTCAGGGTATTTGTGTCATTTTAACCAAAATGTGGCGCTTTCTTTCACTCTTGTCAAATTGGGGAGTAACCAAGTTTGGTGTGGGACCCACCAAATGTTTTCTTTCCTTCCCATTTTACATGATAACCAAACAGAGGAAATTGATCTTTTCCCTCACTTTTCTTTCCTTTCTTTTCTTTTCCTTAACTTTTAATGCTTACCAAACATACCCTTAAGGTTTATGGCATAAAAAAGGTGGTGAAGATGCGGAAGACTCTGATAGCCATTCGACTTGTATTGGGAAGAGGAGACAACTTCAGAATTGTTGTACTCCTCACTAATGATACCTCCCCCCCCTCAATATCAATGTCTACCCACCAAACCCACCAACACCGTTCATTCCTCCATCGTTAGAACCGCATTGGCCAAACCTGCAGAGTATTGACCGTCAACTTTTCCCAGTTACTGACCCGATTTCCCCACTTATTTTCTCCCAAACACGTATTATTATTACCTATGCGCTCCCAGCCGTCCTTTTACTACAATTCTCTAAAGGATATTCAAACAGATTTACTCTGGGTCTACTCACTAGTATACATAATACACCGTTTGTCCCATATTAACATTCATTAATGGCATTGGAAAGATAAAAAGCAGAATCATAAGACGATATATTATTAAATAATGAAAGGTATGAAAGGAAAAGAAACATTAATGCTTCGTTAGTACTAGTATTCTAAAAAGTCATGCATTATGAGACAATTTTTTTTATTAAAAAGTCATATAATTTTGATATATAAAATTGATTTTAATAATTAATAAAGGACAAAACTTGTAAACAAAAAGTCATTTGAAACTGTTATCCAATAAAAATGTGACACATAAGATATAATTCGAATCCACATTTATTTGGGGGAATATAATTCGAATGTCATTGTGGGAATATAATTCGAATCAAAACCCATCTAAACAGAGAAATTTATTTGGGGGAAAGAAAGTAATTAATGTCGTGACCTTAAAATTAAAAGAGAAGGCTTGGGTTTCCTCTTCTGTCTTCCACCGTGAAACGTAGCAGTATCTGATTTTTTTTTCCGGCCACAAAAAAATTGCTCAACCATCCAAACCTAGATGATACTTGTGCTTGGTTTACAGACTGACGAAAACGATAAAGTTACGGTGTCAATATAGCCAATATTTAGTATCAAATGGTCTACGTGTCACATTTGTATTGGAAAACAGTTTCAATTGTTTTTAAGTTTTCGCCGCACAAGGTATGTACGGTTTGGGTTTGTGCTTGCGTAATGATAAGGGAGAGTTCGTTGCGGCGAAGACCATGAAGTTTAGCGGTGTTCCAACCCCGCAAGAAGCTGAGGCAACCGGAGCGGTGGAGGCTATTAGGTGAGTTCATGAGCTAGGAGTCCAACGAGTAACCATTGAACTGGATTGCTTACCAGTTGTTAACAGTATCAACAGAAACCATCTCATAACTACTGAAGTTGGCTCTATTATTAAGAGTTGCAGGTCCTTGTTATCTACTTTTCAAAACTATAAGATTAGTTTTGCTAGGCGACAAGCCAATGTTGTTGCTCATACTCTTGCTAGAGCATCAATTATTTATGTTTGTTCCACTGTTTTTGATTATATTCCAACATGTATTCGTGACATTATTTTTATCGAAATGAAGTAGTTTGGTTTCCGTCAAAAAAAAATTGTTTTTAAGTTTTGTCCATTAATAAAAGGAAGAATATATAGAGAAATTTACAAATATAAAACCAATCTCTCTTATTTTTTCACACTTCCTCTCCATCTCATCTATCTACTATAACAAGTTGCCATTAAGCCTCCACCAAAATTACTATCATGCCCTCCTTCCATCAATCAGTCAATATGTTATTTTCTAACTTTTTAAAAACCAAAAAGTGCATCTGAGTACCTATCTTGGTCACCGGTAGACCTATTGGGAACTGGGATTTCAAAATAAAAAAAAACAAAACGAAGACTGGGAAAGAAGTAAAGGAAAGGGAGAGATGAAGTCGGGAACGAAGAACATCGGGAGAGACGAAGACTGGCAAGGAAATGGAACGGAAGAGACGAAGAGATACAACGAGCGATGAGAAGAAAGGACGACGGGGAAGAAAGGGCGAAGACAAAGAGATTGCTGACTCAACCTTCTTCATAGGTGAGCTTTCCTTTTTCCCTTTTTCATTTCAGTCTTTTCTTCCTTCCTCTTTGTTTTACCGATTTCCATTTTCCTCATGTTAAGCTTCGATTTTTTTGTGATGTTTAGCGAGGATAAACCATTTCACAATTTTAGGGATTTTCGGTTTGTATTATTCAGTTTTTTTAGGGTCTACGGTTTGCTTCGGTCCTGATTTCTTTTGCTATTCAGTATATTTTCCTCATGAACCACTTTTCGATTTTTGAGCTTTTTGGGTTTGGGGATTTTACTTCATTTCTATTGTATTTCTCTATAAGCAAGCATCTACAACTCATTTTGAATTTTGATGCTCCAATTTCAGATGATACAACGATGATATCGCAATGAGAATCCTTGAATTTTTCGAGGGATTGTTTGTAATCAATGGAAGTCAAGTGGTATCTACTTTCTAACTAATCAAATAATATAGTTGGATTACTGACTATCATTTTCATTATTGTTGGATTATTGCAAACTGCCTAGCTATTAGAAGTTATTAATCAAATTGGATTTCAACAACACTGCCTTCTGAGATGTTGACGGGAGTGGCAACGGGGTCGGCGACAGGGGACGTCAACGAGAGCGGCAACGGGCTTATCCAATAGAGAATAACATGTGATATGGTATCTATTTATCTTACTTTTGTTTTGCAAATTGTTATGATAATATCTCTTTTTAGTCACTAATACGTAGGTATGGAATGCCATTGATATTTGAGTGCATCAATTGTATTTAGATGTTCAAATGGGAACTGTTCCTGAAAGAGTTGCTATCTTTAGGAAGTAATGAAACCAATTAGAATGAAAGATTTGGACTGCATTGAACTGCAAAAGAGACAAAGAGATGCAGAATAGCACTAAGTTTTTTATTTGTTCAATATGAACTGCAAAATAGACTTAGCTGATTGAATCGAGTTGTTACTAATTTTGTTGCAGTTAGTAAATCTCAAAACTTAAAAAGATATAGGTCCTGTTTGATTTACATTTGTGATGTCTTCTAATTTATTTAGTATAGTCTAATAGTGCATCATTTTGTTCTTGCATTTGGCACCCGTTCAGTTTTTACATCATTTTGGAAACTATAGGATTAGACATACTCTTTGTTCCAATAGTGCATCCTTTTTTAATCATAATTTGTTCATACAACATTTTAGTCGTTCTGCATGAAACTATACATTTCGGCTTTGATTGTGTGCTGGTGCAAAGGTTCTAGAAGATTGCAAGTAAATCAATGGTTGTTAACTGCGTATGCAACAAACTTGAACTCTAGACTACAAATTGGGGTGGCAAACATGACTTAGAGGTTGAAGTATAGCAGCAGCTCCTCTCCAAATATATTGGAAAGATTTTTAGCTCAAATGAGGAAGCTACACAGCAGAGGAAAAGAAAGGATACAATCACAAATTCTGCTATAGAAGGATTATTAGCATTGGCAGCACAACAAATTTCAACGGATCCAACTACTTTGGTGATCCTGTAAAGCGTATATCGTTACATTCTAACATAGAAACATTTGAGCGAAATGGAGACTTCCAGTTTTAATTTAAAGGAAGCCTTGAATTGAATATATTGGTCATATAAACTCGACTTGACCAAACTTTGAATATTTAAGTTTCTTTATAGTCCTTTATATAAATCATTTGCATCTTGATTTTGCATTGTTGTGTAATATGCATTTTAGTCACATGATTTCTATCATAAATTGAGATTTTTCTTTGTTGTGTAATATGCATTTTAGTCACACGTTATATCTTGATTTAGTTTAATTTGCCATAAAAATGATTCTAATTACTACTCGATTTCAATTTGACTACTATAGCAGATTTCTTGCTTTCATTTACAAGACAATGAGAAGATTAGATGAATTTTTGATGATAGTGAACTTGATTTTGGAATAAACCAAGTTCTTGCTTTGACTCACACTAATCTATATGGAAAAGGAACTGGTTTTGATTACATGAAACTGAGGAATGTGTGTTGCTAACCTCTAAAGAGAGAGGGACGGGGAAGAAATTAAATAACTATGCCTTTCCACTAGAAAGAGGAAGAATTTGGTCATAATTCTATGTTTGCAATCATGTGTGCATGAGAATTATGTCTTGATAGGAGTAGAAATACCTTTGGGCATAATAACTTTCTTAAGCTTTGTGGTGTCTATATATTAGTGAAAACATAATTGCATCTATTCACTTAATTATATTGTACACTATTGCTATTTAATTGCATCTATTCACTTTTGGAACCAAAACTGTAAATTGAGAGTTACTATGATGAATGAAAGGTTGTGTTTATATGGAGAACTATTTTAACTTATGATATAACTTCCATGGGAATGAAAGGTGGTATTTATCTGCAAAACTATTTTAACTTATGATATAACTTCCACGGGAAAGGTGAAAATGTCAATTAAAGTGACTTTGATGACACGAGTATGCAATGAAGACAAATTTTGGATCCAACCTCAATGGTTAAATTGTTTTTATGTATATTATATGATCAATATATGCTCCAAGTTTTGCAAATACAAATTATACATAGATATCTGCCCCAAATGATGTACATAATTTCTCAATTATTTTTGTAGGACACAAATCATCTTTTCATGTACTTATCAACTATTTTATCTAACATTACAATTTTTAAAATATTTATGACTTCATAACATTTTGTAACAAGTATGGTATCACCCGTGCGGATGCTCAGTATAATCCTAGTTTCTCTTCAAATCTAATAAGAGAGTCTGATAAGTCTCTTCAACTTTTCTCTCACCAATTTCATTTATACCAAACATACCATTTTACGTGGCGATATATATAAACTTTTTAAACAATCCTATAGTTTTTTAATAAAGTTTTTTTAATCAAGTTAGACCATATTGACTCGTGGGGAAAAGAAATGGTTCAAATCTCAATGCATAGATATCATTTTTGGTGATTATTTTTATTTCCAAGCGTAGTTTATTACTGTATCAAACAGTGTCGACCTTGTCAAAAACAAAAAAGAGTGTCGACATGCATGGATCCAATCACAGCATATCCGAGGAAGGAAGACAAAAGATGACAACTGGATATCCACTCTATTCTATCTTTGCCTTTGGCCCCTTTACCGTACACGTGTAGTTTAAGGTGTCCCCATTCAAATGTGTATCAACCGTTAATTTATATGGGTGATCTTTTTATCCGGCCACAACAAAACACGTTATATTATACCTTCTCTTCCCTACAATTCACGATACTACTATTTCAACAGTCAGTGAGTGAGTGAGTGAGGAAAAAGAAAAAGAAGAAGTGTGAGTGTAAAAATGCCTTCCAGCAGCATTTCAGGGTCAGTATCTTCTCCCAACGTGGATGTGTTTATAGACTTGGGAAATCCACTCTTAAACCACACTCTTGATGGTTTCTTGAAGATTGGAACCGTAATTTAATTTCTCCACTTCTGCAAATATTCCTTCTCTTCTTTCTTTTTCTTAAACAATTCTAATTCTAACCATTTCCTGCTTCTTCATCAGGTTGCAGCCACAAGGTCACTTGCTGAAGATACCTATCACATTCTCCGAAAGGGTAAACCTATTGTTTCTTGCACCATCCACATAATGCTATTACCCTTTTATTATTTGTTAGACTGACTAACTAACATGTCTGTTCCAGGAAGTATCTCAAGTAATGATTTTGAGAAATCGGTAAGTTTCATCATCTCATGATCGATTCTTTCAATCATTATAGATATTTTCAGTTGTAGACATCTCCAAATTCAATGATGTAAATTAGTATATTATCACCAATTTTTAACTATCTATATATGATGAGATGCTCCCCCTTTTGACACTACAAACAAATTAACTGCATCCTGTTTGAAGTAGCTAGAGTGAGTGTTGGGATTTGAGAGCGGGGTGGGAATAGGCCAGACTGGCCTACAGGGTCTATGACCCAGCCTACATCAGGCCTAGGTGCCAGAATTTTTTTCAATAGATAAGACTAATGTTTTTTTAAAAGCCTAGTATTTAGCTAAAAATATCTGGTTACATGATATCAAAAAAACCTTCTGGCCCGGGGCCTATTTAAGTAAATATAAATGATATTTTTATTACTACTATTATTATACTAGTGCGCATGACCCGTGCGATGCACGGGTATACACTATCTTGTTGGTACTTTAATTAGCAATAAAATACTTTATGTACATAAGCCAGTTATAAACTTTTTGCTTTGTATTGTAATAGTTATATTAGTAGGTTTTATTGAATAATTTAAATGGCGGCCCGCGCTATACACGGTGAATAGTGAAAAATATAAATTTATACTAATGTATTATCTTTTGAAAATACATATCTATTAAAAATTATGAATAGTAGTCCCGCAAGTGTGCTCAGTTAGTAGGAGCATAAGGGACATGCGTGTGTGGGGGTGTCGCGGCACAGGTTCGTTCCCGTGATGCCGCTCTTATAGTTGTGGGTGTGTGCCACTATGCTATCTTTCAAAAAAATTATGCATAGTAAGATGACTTGTATTACGCATGTTAATTTCATTTTAATTTTTTTTTGTAAGCATGTAATTTTTAGTAAACTGTTCATACAGAGTCTTTTAAATATTAATATTGCATTTAATAGTAAAACAACCAATGCATATGTTTTAATTCTATAGTTCAATGACTAATAGATTTATGTGTACATATTAACATATTTTATGTATAGTAATTTTCTTTCAAAAAAAATAAAAAAGTAGCAATATCTATTTGATATATTTTTTACTTTTAATTAGTGATGGAAAATATGAAATCTCTCTATAATTGTCTAACTATATTTTAAGATGTCAAAATTATGACCAAGTTAATATTTTTGGTGACTAATTTTGGTTACTAAATTAGATATTTTTATTTTACTCAAAAAAACTAAAGTGGATACTTAAGTAGTATTTATAACTTAAATATTAATGTTTAACTTTTCATTCGCGTGTGATTCAATATTTTACCACTAAACCTCGGATTGAATAACAATCATGTACCTGTTCTTCCTTTGGAAGTTGCAAATGCTTGTTTCTCATTCTTATATATATGTTTACCTACCGTTGAACAATGAGAAAAAACAATTGTGGACTCTAAACCCTAATCTGATGTTTGCACAAAACAACACCAAAATAATTGTCAACATCAAGATAAGCATAGATAACACTATCAAGATATACCTCAAAGATATGTAAATGCTTTGTGGCGGCTGGACAATGCCATGTCCTAACTTAATCTTTCAATAGCTAATTATAACTCCAAGAATAAGCTCTAGCTCTGAAACTGATCTTGAAATCTAAAAGATCAGCTAAATCTATATGGAAGATTAGTAAGCATGTGTTACATAAATAATCCAAACAAAGGAAATAAAAAGAATCTGTTAATCAAAATTTAGACACTAATTGTGTCATGAAAAAATGAAATCCAAAAATTGCAAAATCAGATTAAGATCTATTGAGAAAATAAAAAGAAAATCACATCATCGTATCAATTTTGTTGCTCTTTTTTAACCCAAAAAATAATTCAAAAGGGTAATCTAATCACTGCCCATGAGTTCTTTATATCGATGGGTCTAGTAATTGACATGGCTTTGAGGTGAAAATAACATAAATCTTGTGGGAGAATATTTGGATCCCAACAATTGCACCTAAAATAGAATAAGGAACTATTTTTCCATACCTTCCCCTTACTTTCTCATTTACTTCTCTCGAGGTTTTATACTCTACATTTCTATAGTACAACCGTAATACTTATTAATTAATGCATAAATGTGAAAAAACATATCAAATTTAAAATCAAAATAATATTATCACACTCTAAAGAGTAAAATAATTATTCTATTGAGGAACAACTTAGATGCAAAATTTTGAATATTTACATATTACAGAAGTCGTATTTGATCCTATTATAGACACAAAATCTCTAATTCACAACAAACAGTAGGACTACTTGGCATATGCACTTTGGCATGCTGCTAAAACTCAAAGATGGGTTACAAAAAGGGCTGAAAGCATTTAATTCAACAAATAGGATTTACAAATCTATTGTCCATTCTGATAAATCATTGCTGCTCGTGAAAAGATCATATCATAACAGATACTATAAATATGATAACAGAAAAGAGTCACATTGGAGAAGTAAGAATGTAGGAAACACAGGTTCTACATAAAACAGAATGAGCAAACAAAAAAAAAAAGAGGTGCATTGGTTGAAGAACACGTACTTTGCTTATTCCAAGACCTCCATAATTGATCTTAGAACCTGAGCCTAAGTATCATAAAACAAACCAGTCAATAAGAAGGGTAAAGATTTATGAAAACGTAAGATTAATTATGAAACTGAAAAACAAAAACAAAAATGATTACATGATGAACTTATTTGATTCGATTCTTCCTCATCTTCGGCTTGAGAGGGAAGAAAGTGGGAGACGCAGTGGAGGAGGTGAGAGAGGCATTGGAGTTTTAGGGTTACCGTGCCAAGAGTATTAAAAATTACAATCAAGTGATTGAATATACTACAATTATGTGATTGATTATTTTTTTTGAGGGAATTATGTGATGGATTCTGATTGTTAGCGTTTTATTATTTACATTTATTGTAGGTTAGAAGCTTGTGAAGGAAGGTAGCATTAGGTGAGAGGAGGGAAACGTATTTTACCCATTTTTTATTATAAACATTAAGAGCCCTTCAAATTTGTTCCCATTACTTTGAAATGTTTCCTTGTTGAAAAGTTGGCACATTTAATCAAGTTGAATGCACATTGGGTTATATAACGTATGAAATTATTGCTAATGTGCAGGTAGAGAATAAATTCATATGAAGAGTAATTGATATGTAATACAGTATTCAAATTTGAAACGGCTACTTTGTTGTTGTTCTAAAAAAGTTTTTTAAATGCAATTAATGAAAACAAATTAGTATCATTTGTGCCATTATAAACGGAAACGGAATCTGGAGTGAGCTGTGAGCAAAAAAAATCGAAATTGGTACGGAATTTATATATTATGACATTTTTTTTATAAGCTTGTATATTATGTCATTGCATTAATTCATTATTATTTTATAATTTACAGTTGTTTATTAAAACTTAATGTGAAGAGATTGATTTTTTAATATTAATTCCACGTCAATAATAACATTACCATTTATATACTGTTGCTTATGAGGCACAATTATTTTTATGTATTAATGGTTCCTTTTAAAAAATTTCTTTATTGAAATTACATGTCATTTAATTACGTTGCAAGCTGATTAGTCCACTTAGGATTAATGAAATGAGGTGGATCAATAGGAATCAATGTTATATTTGTTTCCTTTCAAAGTATATTCGTAATTGTATTATATATATATATTATATATTATATATTATATATATATATTATATATATTATATATTATATATTATATTATATATTATATATATATATATTATATATATTATATATTATATATAGATATAGATATAGATATAGATTAAATTTTCTATTCTGTGTTAAATCATAAATTTGCTTGTATTTTCTGTTTGTTTAAAAAATTTGACCTACATCAATTTTTGACATATTTAAAGATATTATTATAAAATAAAATTTAAATAGGATATCATATAAAGATAATTCTAAATGTCAAAAAAAAGAAGATAATTCTATAAAATGTTTTGTTAGATCTCAAATTAGAACTTAATCTCATTGACTCGAATGTTTTAAGCTTTCGTATAAAAATGGTGAATAAGCTTTTAAACAGGTTTTTAGGCTTGTCAGACTTTCAAAAATGCCACGTCAGGCCTCAAACATTGGCCTATTACAGGCCACAGATCAGACTCAGGCCTAAGATTTTTAATGCAGGCTAGGCTTAGGTTTTGCAAAGCCCAGTTCGGCCCAGCCTATTCCCACCCCCATTTGAGAGGGTTAGTCCTAGCAAAATGTGATAAATGGGGAAACCTCCCAAAGGGCAGATGCGAGTCCCATTCATTTTGTTGAGCATGCTATTCTATGTTGTTCATGAGAGATGGTCTTTTTTGCAGCTGAAGAAGATGTGTAAAGAAGGTGCATACTGGGGTAAGACTTGTGTTGCATTGTGTAATATGGCAACTTCATTCAGTAAATGCATTAGCTCATTTAATGTACTTTCTTCTCCATGCTTACAGGATCTGTAGCTGGCTTATATGTTGGAGTGGAATATGGGGTAGAGAGGATCCGTGGCACCAGGGACTGGGTAATTCTCTTCACAGGGTTGTTGGACTTAACATTTGTCCAACCACCAGCATTTCCAATTCACTATTCTAATACTTGTTATGATTTTTAGATGCTATGCTAGAGATTACACTTTATTTTTGACTTGTCTTCAATATGATCACATCTAATCTTCTAAGTTTCAACTTTCAAGCTGTTGTTGACAAGCACCAAGTTTGGCTTTAAATTAGTCTATTAGTAAAATAGCTGTTGTATTATATTATGTTTTAGAAAAAAAGCCACTTCAATGTAGCTTAAGTGGCTTGAGTGTGGATGGAGATTTAAACTGTAGTTGTAGACTTAAGTTATTGCATATAATAATTTTAACAATGAATTTTGTAAAAGTTAGAAGGCAAATGTATATTAACTTTGATTTTGGTGGTGCAGCATCCTTTCATTTTTCCATTTAAAATTTATTTTTCAGTTGAGATCCTTACCATAGTCCTGCCTTTTTCCTTGAATTTACTGCAGAAGAGTGCCGTGATTGGGGGTGCAGTCACTGGAGCTCTGATATCTGCAGTCAGCAACAAGAAAGCAGACTCGATTGCAATTGATGCCATAACGGGGGCTGCAGTTGCTACTGCTGCAGAATTCATAAATTACCTTACCTGAATGAATTAGTGAAACAAACTAGATGTCTTACTGCTATTGTTGCATGTTTGAAAAGGATGAACACTTTGGTCTCTTTTTCTGTATTGGTTACAAAATAATATTGATGTAATTGCTTGTAAGATATGCTATTTAGCTTTCTGTTGAACCTTATGTTTTGATCAATTATATTTTGACATGTTCAGCTCAATTTAGTCTTTGAGTTAATGGGTTTTGGTATAACGAAGACTCAGGATGAACAGCTTTTCGAATATAACCCTCTGTTGACAGGTGAATCAAGTTTCTGTTTGTTTAAGTTAAATACTATTATATAGATCATGAAATGGAGTGGACATGTTTTTTATGGTAAGCAATTGCAACCATTGATTTGGAGATTAATTGTTGAGATCGTGATCATATATGTATGACAAATTATGAGTATATTCCGACTTAACCAAGGTCTTAAGTTCGAATTTAGTCTTGGGCATGCAGTAATGTTAAAATTCGAAGAAGAACTTTGTCGTCTATTGTAATCCTACCCGGCTTAAAGGATTAATTTCTGCAGTTGCACGCAAAGGATACTCGGTTTAAAAAAATGATGGAGTAATGTTGCTGAAGTTGGAGAGACAAATCAACATATTATATGAATTGTACCTCAAGATGGGGCAGATGGACCGATTGAGGTGTCTGGTCGTTCTGATGATGTCTTGGTCGGGAGCAGAGCTCATCCCGACTTGTACCTGCAAAGACACTGACGCCCAAGTCAGTAGGGTAAGAGTGAAAGCAGGAGTAACAAATAGGTCCAAAAGTGTACCTGTCAGCGAGAGGGGGACCTCTATTTATAGTGTCAGATGGTCATTGTTGGCCGTTTGATCTGAGCGGGTCGATCTTGACCGTTGATCATGCGACCGTGCGCATTGATAAGCTTACTTGCGTTTTAGGCCATTCTTGTTCCGTTTCCGGGTGAATTAGGCTCTCAACCTAGTCCAGAACATTATACCCTCAGTATCTTTACATTATCAGTTGTTGATGCAAACAATTTCTTTACATTATTGGTTGTTGATTCAACAAAGGGAACTTTCATAAGCAAAGCAATGGCTGATCATCTTTGTCCTAGAAGGGTAGCTCACATGGTTGAGTGAAATGGACATCGTTGGTGGAAAAATGTAGGCGTACAGGGTTCGAACCCCGCTCCCCCCTCTAACAATTAACACACTAATTACTAACCACTTTGCCTATCTAAAAAAAAATGGCTGATCATCTTTGATAGACCATGTTGACTTTGTGGGGAAAATAAATCGTTCAAATTTCAACGCATACAAATCATTTTTGGTGATTAATTTTATTTTGAAGCATAATTTATTAAAGTATCAAACAAATGTCTTAAGAAAGTAGCTCAATTAACGAATTAAAGAACATGAAAGAAGTTGTAGGAATGAGATCCAACTGTGTAGAGTTCAAAACTTGGAAACAAACATTTCGAATCGATGGATCCAATCACAGGATATCCGAGGCAGGAAGCCAAAAAATGACAGCTGGATATATATCCACTCTATTCTATCTTTGCAGTACACGTGTAGTTTAAGGTGTCCCCATTCAAAAATGTACTCTTCATTTATCAACCGTTAATTTATTATTGCTGATCTTTTTATGTGGCCACAACAAAACACATTATAATACTAGTATTACGATGTAACAAAAAAAAAATACTAGTATTACTACCTTGTTACCTTCTTCCCTAACGTTCAAGTCTCTTTGTTGCTACTACTCCAAAACAGTCACTGAGTAGGGAAAAAGAAGAAGAAGAAGTGTGAGAGTAAAAATGCCTTACAGCAGGTTTTCAGGCTCACTATCTTCTCCCAACGTTGATGTGTTTATAGACTTGGGCAATCCATTCTTAAACCATATGCTTGATGGTTTCTTGAAGATTGGAACCGTAATTTAATTTCTCCACTTTTGTAATTCCTTCTCAATTTTTTTTTTCTTAAACTATTCTAATTCTAACCATTCCCTGATTCTTCATCAGGTTGCAGCCACAAGGTCACTTGCTGAAGATACCTATCACATTCTCCGAAAGGGTAAGGTTACTGTTACCCTTAATGCTATTACACTTTTATTATTTGTTAGACTAACTAATAAATATGTCTGTTCCAGGAAGTATCTCAAGTAATGATTTTGAGAAATCGGTAAGTTTCATCATGATTTATTCTTTGGAGGGTATATTTCATTATTCATAGTTTCAGTTGTTGTAGACATATCCAATTATGTAGATTAGTATATTATAGCCGTTGGGAGTCCGGGGAGCATGAGGAGAATTACCGAGCTAGTCGCTCACACTTGAATTTTCAACAATCTCCCCCTCAAGTGCGAGTTACCAACATCGCTAGACGCTCCCCCACATAGCTGAACCTGGGCTCTGATACCACTTGTTGGGGAGTCCGGGGGAGCACGGGGAGAATTACCGAGCTATCCAATGGACCACCAAGAGACTTGGACACCACATCTCTACCCAAAACCTTAAGGTATTAGGTATATAGGTCCCCTCTCGAAAATTCAAGTGTGAGTGGTTAGTCCCACATCGGCTAGGAATGAGCTATATGAAGGGCATGTAAGAGAGGGGACCCATATACCTAATACCTTAAGGTTTTGGGTGGAGATGTGGTGTCCAAGTCTCTTGGTGGTCCAAGTTCATTGGATAGTTCGGTGTTTCTCCTGGTGCTCCCCCGGACTCCCCAACAAGTGGTATCAGAGCCGAACCGTGGGGGAGCGGCTAGCGATGTGGGTGACTCACACTTAAGGAGGAGATTGTTGAAAATTCAAGTGTGAGTGGTTAGTCCCACATCAGCTAAGAATGAGCTATATGAATGACATATAAGAGAGGGTGTTTCGTCCGGTGCTCCGGTGCTCCCCTGGACTCCCCCAACAATAGCCAATTTTTAAGTATCTATGATGCCTCATGAGATATGGTCTTGTTGCAGCTGAAGAAAATGTGTAAAGAAGGTGCATACTGGGGTAAGACCTGTGTTGCATTTTTGTAATATGACAACTTCATTTAGTAAAATGCATTAGCACCGTTTAATGTATTTTCTTTTCCATGCTTACAGGATCTATAGCTGGCTTATATGTTGGAACGGAATATGCGGTAGAGATTACCCGTCAGACCAGGGACTGGGTAATTCCCTTCACAGGAGGATATGATCACACTTTATTTTTGACTTATATCTTCAATATGATCACATCTAATCTTATAAGTTTCAACTTTTAAGCTGTTGTTGACAAGCATCAACTTTGGCTATAAATGAGTCAAATAGTAAAATAACTATTGTATTATGTTTAAGAAAAATAGCCACTTCAATGTAGCTTAAGTAACTATTATTATGTTTAAGAAAAATAGCTACTTGAAAAATGAATTTGTAAGAGTTGGAAGTAAAATGTATGTTATTTTGATGGTGCACCTTCCATTCATTTTTCAATTGAGATTCTTACCATAGTCCTGTATTTTCCCTTGAATTTACTGCAGAAGAGTGCCCTGATTGGGGGTGCAATCACTGGAGCTCTGCTATCTGTAACCAGCAACAACAAAAAAGACAGGATTGCAATTGATGCCATTACGGGGGCAGCAGTTGCTACTGCTGCAGAATTCATAAATCACCTTACCTGAATGAATGAAACAAACTAGATGTCTATCTGCTATTGTTGAATGTTTGAAAAGGATGAACACTTTGGTCTCTTTTTCTGTACTGGATACATAATAATATTGATGTAATTGCTTGTATGTGCTATTTAGCTTTCGGTTGAACCTATGTTTTGATCAATTATGCTGGCCCATCGGCTCTTTCCATGATAGTAGGTCTCTGGCACAATACTAATTAACCAAGTTTTTTGCCATTAATCAACCTGTCTTTTCACTATTTTCTAGGCCATTGTCTAAAAATTTGGTTAATTAATTAATTGGTTAAATAGTGTTGTAAATTGATTTGTGTCGATTTTGTATCTGAAATCTGCATCCAAATATCATTACTGTTCAAACAAAGGCGACATCCATGAAATGACAGCTGGAGATACACTCTATCTTTGCCTTTCGCCCTTTGCCTTACACGTGTAGTTTAAGGTGTCCCCATTCAAAAGTGGACTCTTTATTTATCAACCGTTAATTTATTATTATTGCTGATCTTTTATGTGGCCACGACAAAACACATTATAATACTAGTATTACTACCTTGTTACCTTCCCTAACATTCAAGTCTTTGATACTACTACTCCAACAGTCACTGAGTAAAGAAGAAGAAGAAGAAGAAGAAGAAGTGTGAGTGTAAAAATGCCGTACAGCAGGTTTTCAGGGTCACTCTCTGCTCCTAAAGTGGATGTGTTTATAGACTTGGGCAATCCACTCCTAAACCACACTCTTGATGGTTTCTTGAAGATTGGAACCGTAATTTAATTTCTTCACTTCTGCAATTCCTTCTCAATTTTTTTCATAAACAATTCTAACCATTCCCTGCTTCTTCATCAGGTTGCAGCCACAAGGTCACTTGCTGAAGATACCTATCACATTGTCCGAAAGGGTCAGTAAGGCTACTGTTTCTTTCACCATCCCCTTAATGTTATTACCCTTTTATTCTTTGTTAGACTAAGTGACTAACTAATAAACATGTCTTTTCCAGGAAGTATCTCAAGTCATGATTTTGAGAAATCGGTAAGTTTCATCATGATCTATTCTTTGGAGGGTAGGCTTCACTATTGATGTTTTCACTTGTTGTAGTCATGTAGATATCCCCAATTATGTAGATTAGTATATTGTTATAGCCAATTTTTAACTATCTATCATGCTTCCCTTTTTTGACACTAGAAACAAATTAAGTGCATCTATCTTGTTTGAAAGTAGAGTGAGTGTTGTGAAACCAACACGGTTGGCCCGGTGACATAAGTTACTCGAGACATAGTGGTTGACTTGTTGCTCCCGAGTTTGATTACCACTGTGGACAAACTCGGTGTTGGCCAGTGCGCAATGCTCTAAACCCGAGCGGAGATTAGTCTTTCATTGAAAGAGTTAAGACGCTTTGTGGGTAGCTAATAATGGTTCGAAGCAAAAAAAAAGAGTGAATGTTGTGACTTGGGAGGGTAATGTAGCAAAGGGCACCTAGGAGTCCCATTCATTTTGTTGAGCATGCTATTCTTTGTTCCTTTGTTCATGAGAAATGGTCTTGTTGCAGCTGAAGAAAATGTGTAAAGAAGGTGCATACTGGGGTAAGACTCGTGTTGCATTGTGTAGTATTGCAAATTCATTTAGTAAATGCATTAGCTCCATTTAATGTATTTTCTTTTTCCATTCTTACAGGATCTGTCGCTGGCTTATATGTTGGAGTGGAATATGGGGTAGAGAGGATCCGTGGCACCAGGGACTGGGTAATTCTCTTCACAGGGTAGTTGGACTTAGCATTTGTCCAACCACCAGCATTTCCAATTCACTATTCTAATATACTTGTTATGATTTTTTAGATGCTATGCTAGAGATTACACTTTATTTTTGACTTGTCTTCAATATGATCACATCTAATCTGATAAGATTCAACTTTCAATCTGTTGTTGACAAGCATCAAGTTTGGCTTTGAATTAGTCTATTAGTAAAATAACTATCGTATTATACTACTATTATGTTTTAGAAAAATAGCCACTTCAATGTAGATTACGTGGCTTGAGTGTGGATGGAGATTTAAACAGAAGTTGTAGATTTTAATGTATATTCACTTTGATTTTGGTGGTGCACTATCCTTTAATTATTTTTCCACTTGAATCCTTACCATAGTCCTGTCTTTTTCCTTGAATTTACTGCAGAAGAATGCCGTGATTGGGGGTGCAGTCACTGGAGCTGTGATATCTGCAGCCAGCAACAAGAAAGCAGACTCGATTGCTATTGATGCCATTACAGGGGCAGCAGTTGCTACTGCTGCAGAATTCATAAATTACCTTACCTGAATGAATTAATGAAACAAACTAGATGTCTTACTGCTATTGTTGCCTGTTTGAAAAGGATGAACATTTTGGTCTCTTTTTCTGTACTGGTTACATAATAATATTGATGTAATTGCTTGTAATATGTGCTATTTAACCTATGTTTTGATCAATTATGCTGGCCCATCGGCTCTTTCCATGATAGTAGGTCTCTGTTGCAATTTTCTCAATGACATGTTCAGCTCAATTTAGTTTTTGAGTTAATGGGTTTTGGTAAATGATCATGAAATGAAGTGGAAATGTTTTTTTTTAGGCAGGAAGGTCTTCATGCTGAAAGCATGACATACCATTCTATGATTCTATCTATGGTTCCTTTAAAACATGCCAAACTAACAAAACTGCAAAAACAATATTTTTAGATTTTAAAAAGGAATAAGGATTAAGACCCTCACTGTGCTTTCTGATCGAACTAAGATCTTCACTCAAGAAGTGAAATTAACTGTATATTGAGGTGCACGTTTTATGTCATATATTAAAACATAAAAATCCAGAGAACTTACCTCAGCCTCTAGTGTTACATCTTGTTTTGAGAACATTGTCTGAGACTCAAAAGTTGTCTTGTGCCCCAAGCGTGATCCTTATATAGCTACCACCACAACTTTTCAATCATGACGAAAATTTTCAAGCCAGACATTTTCAGAGGAAGAAAGTTTGTATAGGGTATGCAAATAATATTCCCTGAAATGGAGTCCACACTCAAACTTGTCTGTCAATAGAACACGAGCTTATCATCCAAAGGTTAGCAGTACCACAAAAACGAATCTCGCTCCACTTAAGGGAGGAAGCCCCTTTAGAGGGAAAAATAAGCAATTACAACTATTGATTGGGAGATTAATTATTGAGATGGTGATTATATGTGCGACAAATTATGGAGTAATGTTGCTGAAGTTTGAGAGGCAAATAAACACATTATACCCTCAGTTTCTTTACATTATCAGTTGTGACTTGATGCAAATAAAAGGATCTTCCATAAGCAAAGCAATGGCAGATCATCTTTGATATCTCTTCCATCTTATTGACTATTGTTCCACAATCAATATATGTCTATTAAAAAGAACAACAACAAAAAGATATACATAACATGCAACTAGACTTAAAATATCAATAAAAAATCAGGTCCGAAACTGTTCAGCAATTTTCAAAAGACTGTAAGTTTCAGCATCAGGCCTGGCTCCTCTAAGAATCATTCTTTTCAAAAGGTCGGGATCATAAATCTTAGCTTTTACATAAGCCTTAATCAAGGTATTATATACAAAAGTATACCTACAATACTTGGCTTCGTGAAATCCTTTAAACAGTCTCTCAACATTTTCCACATCACCTTTCTCAGCAAAATTCTCAGCAATTGAAAGAGTGGTCTCCAACCATGGAGTTGAATTTCTAACCCTCTTGTTAATAGTCAAACGCATTCCCAAGTTTAATGTCTTCAAACCTTGTTCTGCCATACCAGATTTCAAGCAGCACAGAGCAAGATGGCGATAAGTTATGGCGTTTGGTTTGTACCCAGTCGTCTTCATATTTTTGTATAATCTAGATGCTTTGCTAAGTAATCCATGTCTGCAATATACAGTCATCATTGAATTGAATTGCTCTACAGATTTCAATCCTTTTGTTGATTCCATTTCTGACCAAATTTCTTCAGCTCGGTTCAACAGCCCAATCCTACCAAATGCTTCAATGGCTAACATATAACTTTTAGATCTAACAAAGGGGAGTTCTTTAATGATACCCCAAATCCTTTCTAGCTCCTTTTGGCTCCCCAGATATCCATACAATATAAGCAGGACATCCAATGTTGACCAGTTATTCCCTGTCATAGACTTCTCCACAGCCTCAACATATGCTTCAGTAGCAGTGAACAACCTGGCCGCTGCATGGGCAGTAGCCAAAATGCAGTAAGATATCTCATTTGGTTCAACCTGCAAATGTTTCATACGACTGAATACCTTCATCAAATTTTCAAGATCGTGTTCATTGGCCTCTATTTTCATCAAAATATTGTAGGTGGACACATGTGGGGTGACCTTATAAGCCTTCATTTGGGTGAGTAATCCAGGTATCATCTTCCTGCGGGTTGGTGAGGAATGCAGAATTATGAGGCGGTTGAAAACCAAGTGTGCGATGGGATAACCCAATTCCTGCATTCTCTTCATGTACTCAAGTGAAAGCCTTATCACACCTTTATCTAAGCACGCAATCACAAGGTTGTTGTAGAGTAGCTCCTTCTGAAACTCACGAGGAATACGAGTGAAGAGTTTCTCTCCCTGTGGAATCCCATGAAGCTTAGTCGTGAACTCCACAAGATAAGAGTAATCAAGTTCTTTGGGTCTGTACGGTCTCTCCCTAATCACCCATTCCATCACCTATCAATAGCCACACAAGAGAAAACATTCAAGTCTCAAACAATGGAATCGTACACAAAACACAAAATGAAAGTTTTTTCTTTTTATTTCTGATGATTAAATGTAAATAGATTATCAATTAAAGATGTTTGATACATAATTTTCTCAGCACAGCTGGAATTCTAGGACTCTTCCTATAGTGTAATTGCATCTCAACTACACTCTAAGTCTAAAGATACAAAAATGTGCTATAACAACTAAGGTAACGGCAGTCTGTAAATCATTAGATCTCCTCTATCAAACTTTTGCCTTTGGCTTTGCATTATTGTTCATGTTTCAGCCTTATTACTCCGATGAAATCCCATGGCTGATGTCCTTTCTGCTCTTACAATAGCTGCTGAAGAAGACCAAGCTTCCTTTGGCTGCTCATGAACCCAACACATGATGAAATATATCTTCCTTTCTGCCTTCTTAACAGTGCTTCTAATCTCATCCCTCCGCAACTTTCTTCGCTTTTCTGACTTGGCCTCCTTTCCCCCTTCTTGAATCAACCGACGCATATCACAAAGCGCACAAACCAAAGCAGGACTTCCTAATGCAAGTAGACTGATCACATCATCAATAACACCCAAACCAAATTGCAGCCCTCCCATGTGTCTGTATGCTGGAGAGCATACCTGCTCCAAGCAATGAGAGAGAGCTTCCAGTACAGTCTCTGGCAACCTACCTTGACCCAAAACTGAGGTCACACTCAACACAACCATGACTGACCCTAGCGGATCTGACCTCCAATCTCCATTGTAGAGGCGAAGAGTGAAGCAGTAGCTATATAAAATATCAACTAGGTGAACAATTAAAATGGGTGATGGCTCCTTGGAACTAAGCCTGCTTAGAGGAGGAAGCGGAACTTCAGGACCCAGAGGAATGTCGCCGGATTCATTACTTTCAGAATCATCTACCAATTCCTGCTCTGAAAGAGGTTGAACAAGTCTAGTTCCTTCCTTACCAAGACGGATTTTTCCGTAAGAAAGCCTAGACCACCATGGATCCCACGGTTTAATCATCTTGCTCAATTCCCCACAGACAATAGCTCTGTGAAATTGTTTCTTCTCTTCAAGTGATAAATCATCAAAACAGATTTCTTCTCCAGACAAAACTTTCTCCATTGTCTCCTCAGATAAAGTTGTGTCTAGAAAAGAATCCTCATTTATGTTATCCATTTCCTCTTCTGAATGAAATCTTTTCAGTATGTCCAACATTTTATGTTTGGTTTGTTCATCAGGCTGCATTTGCTGAAGCTCTTGAACTACATTTTCTTTCATAAAAGATTCAGTACAACGAAGACTATGAGACTTATAACATTGAAGAGAACAATATCGTGAATTGCAACGAGGACATGTGTATTGAGAAAACTGTTTTTGACATACATGACAACGAGGAAATAGAAGATTGATCAGAAGTAACTATAGTATCAGCCATTTATCCAAATACTAAGTTCAGTTTCTCCACTCAGTGTTTTTTCTTTGTTTCAATATAGAAGGATCGAAACAGAAAGAGATTGAAAAAGCAAAAAGAGGAAAAAGAAAATGTGAGTGACCTCAAGTGCGCGTTTGTTCATGTTGAGTTTTCTGAGACGGTTAATGGCGTGAAAGACGTCGGGACCACGAACAGGGAAGCCATCTCTCATCCAACTACAGAAAGCGGAGCTGATCGATTCTCCTTTTGGAAGCTTCTCTATTCTCTTACACAAACTATCTTGGGTTTGTGTTGCTTGGGTGCACAAGAAGTTCAAACTCAGACAGGGTTCCATGCCACGAGGTGTTCGACGGAATGCCTCTATGAACTTCGATTGTACGATGACTCTCACACTTCGCATGCTCATGCTTGTCCTCACCCCGAAGCCCACAGCCCAAGATATAAAAGTTCTTTCAATTAAACTAACTTAATTAACTTTTCAATTTTTGTTAAGTGTATTTTCACTTGTAAATAATCCCTGAGGAGCATTTTGTTTAAAGCAAAAAGTGAAATGCATAAACATGACAATCTTAGTTAGGCTAACAGCTCTCCTAACAAATAAAAATAAGAAGTAGTTAATTCGTCTGATCTTAAGCCGTCAAAGAATATGTTTTTGATATTTAAAAGCTATTGATAAAAAAATAAAAATAAGTAGTTAATTCGTCTAATCTTAAGCTGTCCAAGAATATGCTTTTGAGATTTAAAAGCTAAGACCACCGGCTGAGAATCCATTTCGAGCCACAGAGTACTCCAACCCCTATTAAAAGAAAACTCAATGGAATACATCATCAACTTTGTTTTACGATTGGCAAGCCCTCTTGCCTTCCAAGATAAGCGATTTACTTTAATAGTTTGACCCAGCATAGCACGAAGTTCGATAATTTTTGCTAGCACTTATATTTAAATTTTGCTTTATTTTCTTTCTTTGAAAATTTGAGACGACTTCTTCAAAATCATTGCACTCAACACCAGGTGTGGAAGAGTCCTCATCATTTTGAGCACTCTAAAATCTAGACAAGATTTGCAAATCCTGTTGAACAGATGCAGGAGCTTCATTATCCTCAATAATGTTGGTTTGGCTATAAGCTAGATACAAAATAGTTTGGTGCAGCAAATGCAAAACAACACCTTGTTGCAGAACACTCAACACCGAAGATAACACTACGAAATACCATGCGATAGAGAAAGACACTGCTTCAGAGGATCACCCTGCTAAGAGACATTGAGACACATAATCATTCTTATCCAAAGAAATCGTATTCCCCATTGAAGAATTTTCACAACCCGCTTCAATATCTATAACCTGAGGCTGAGTAATAGAGGAATGACACCCACTACTAGCCGAAGGATGAAGAATCAGAGAAGATGAATTGCAAGGGGTATTACAACCAGATGGGTGAATTTTGGAAATAAGCTAGCAAACCCTAATGACAAGTTGGGGTCTTGATCCGTAACCAGCTTAGGAATGTTATTGAGACCAACAAACTCTACTTTTAGCCGCACGTTTTTGAGCATCAACTCCCTCAAGGATAATATTGTCTGATCTTCATTCTTCCCTCAATCAACATTAGTTTTTTTATTGAGGAGTTACTACATTATCAGAATAAGATTCCTAGAATTCCACTTTATCTTGAACTACCATAGTTTAGTTTATTTATCAAACAAGTGTTTTGTGCCCCTTTGCTTTCCTCTCAAGTTGTGTTGCCCCTCTATCATCATAGTTGAATTTTTTCACATTGAATAATGATGATCAATGGATTGACAGTAGATACAAGAATCAGACAATCTTTCATAGACAACTCGACCACAAAATGCTAAACCTTCTAGTTCCACCGTAATTTTATTATATTGTGCCGACGTTAAATCAAGATCCACCAAGATTCTAGCGTATTATTGTTCAAAATCCTGAGTCCCGATTGCTTCATCAAGAGAGATTGGAGTACCAATGCCACCTACATCTACAAACAATTATTTTGGGTGCCAATATTCTTGGGGAAGATCAACAGGTTGTGTGCATGCTTGCACATGTGTTTGCTTATTTGGTGTTCGGGTTGAAGTCTTGAGTCCATTGAGACAACCTCAAAACTATTGATAGAAAATTCCATGCACCCACCAACATAACGTTTTGCATATCCTCTTGTGTTGCAAATGCAAATTCATAAAAACCCCTTCTTAAGGATATCAGATTCCACTTCCCAAGATGCTTCCAAAGAGTTTCCAATTTTCTTGTAAGATCTTTGACAGTGTATGTATGGAGTTGCACCTTTGGATATGATTAGTCTATCATTAGATTATTTTTGTATCCTTCTACAGCTTTCACATATTCATCTTGTTAAATCTTGATGGGAGGTAATCACTTTTGGTGCAAGGTTTAGGTAGTCCTTGCATATTATTCTCAAAGGAATTATTCAAAGCTTGAACAAAACCTCATTGTCGGAATCCATAAGACCTGGCACAATTGGCAAAACCAACATAGTTAAGCCAGATAACTTATGTGGTGGTTACCTGGATTCGAACTCGAGATCTCCAATTTACACGTGTGAGTTTAGGGTGGTGCTTGCTACTCCTCTACCCGTAAAAATAAAACCTGTTGTCAGATACATATTCTACACTGCTGACCCAACATTCAACTATGTATACATTGCATTGACAATGTGAGTTTATTACTTTGACATCAATAAAAAAATCTCGAAACTGTAAACTAAGAACACATACTCTTGTATGTTATTTACAAGGAAATTAATCAAGCCACGCACCAAAACTCCTTGGCAACTCTACACTACATGACATCTGCAAACCAATCCTATTTACAAGTTAATATAAATATGAATCCTATCTATCCTATGATGGAATGATGGAACTGAAACACAATGGAATCATTATTGTATTGTTGACATGTTGCATTAGTGAAAGGCCTTCCAATTAATATACTCATCAATCATATGCTGAGAAGACAATTTCGTCTAACAAATCATCTATGATCATTTCCTCAAGTTCAAGTGCTACAATCTCCTCTTCTTGTTGAAGCTCCATGTTCATCCATCCACTTCTTTTTGCCAAATCACTACTCACCACATCATCTAATGTCTGAAATAGCTCTGGTCTCAGGCTCAGGTATGAACCAACACTACTCCATACTTCTTTCAGAAGATACTGTCCCTTAGGCATTGGATGCAATTGGTGGCTAAAGAAGAATGGTCTTGGGAAGTAACTTGGTGACTTCTCATGTATTTCAAAGAGTGCTTCATTAACCAAGTCGAAAAGAAGTTGATGGTGATCATAGATGTTGGTAATCTCTTCTCCAGAAGATTCCTTTTCATGGTTCAAAGACGGTTCCAACGCCTTGAATAAGGATGGCTTTAGTGGCTGTTCTACTGTGTACTTCATCTGATCAATCTGATCATTTCTTGTGAAACCAGAAAATTCAAGAACATTTTTCACATATTTGAAATTGGAATCGTTTTCTATATCTGATTTGAAGAGCTGGATATGATTGTCAAGACTCTTGTTTACATCTTTGGCTTTTACACTAGCATTTGTGTTGGATAAAAAGTCTGGCAAAGAATCCAATTCATCCAATGTAGAACCTAGAGTATTCAGTTCTCTTCCTGGTATATTTATAGCCAAAAAAATCATTAAGTTGAATAATAGAAAAGATATTTTCACAGGTGTCTTCTACGGTGAGAGATTAATTAAGTCCTTACCGGTGTACCAGTTAAATTGACGGTTAGATATAATATAAAATACTATTGGTAGTTGAGATTGTATCAACCAGTATGACATCTCAACTATTCATGACATTTTATATTATATCTTACAGTCAATTTGACTGGTGAGAGACTTGGTTAATCCCTCGCTCTAGAAGCTAGCATTTTCACATTATCATGACATGTTGAAGAAATACTATGTTAGTCTCAGTAACATTAACATAATTTTGTTACCTTCTGCATGGCTGGTTGTATTGTCTTGATAGCTGGTTTCAAGTGATAGTGTTACCTCCTCCATACTTGTGTCCACTTTTTCTTGAGGAAGACTTTCATCTCCCACATCTCTGCCACTCCCTTCTACTTTTTCAGCTATTTCATCTTCTTTGACTTGATCAAGTGATTTATCAATCTTTGAAGAAAGGCTCACTAATTTCTTTTGACCATCATTATTATCAGTTTCCACTGTATCAAGAATTGCTTCATGTAGAATGAAGCCTAAAAACTCAATATTAGGCATAGACAAATTGCTTCTAGAAAACACAGGAGCACGTCCATTCTTCTGAATCTTATCCTCACTTATCAGTCGTAAGCTTTTAGACTTTGAGCTTTGCCACTTAACCTCTTTGCTTAAGCTTCTCTCAAACAACTGAGTATATTTATCCAAGGATTCATGGAGAGAGGATGTTCTTCGCATTAGGCGAACTTCATGTTTGCTGGAATCAAAATCAGAAACTTTACTCTCACTCAAGCTTTTACTCTTTCTGTATTCTCGAATCACGTCATCATCTAAACTTTCTGAGATTTCATTCTCATTATTGTCATTGCTATATTCAGATGAACCTTTGTTGTGGATATCTTCAATATATGTATGGTGGTGACCACTTTTTTTGAATTCCACAAAAGCATGTTTTATCTTCTGTTTTATAACTTTGAATTGATGAATAACCAATTGATTCCACCCTTTGGGGTTCAACCCTTCAGAAGATTTCAAAGAAATGTTTGGTTTTTGTTCTACACCAGAATCAGTCACTGAAGGCTTTGGCTTCTTATCTTTCACAGAACTTGATCCAAACTTTTTTGGTGCCTGAGTGCCAACAAGAAACTTTTCTCCTTTGGGAAAGGCCCAAATTTCATTTTGCTTGTTTCTGAGGGTGGTACTACTACTACTACTACTACTACTACTAGAGCTAATGTTTCTTTTTTGCGAAGATTCTGTTAAAGGAAATGAGCCTGATTTTGTCAATCTTGCTTTGTTGCGGGAAGCTCGACGATTTTTGTTACCACCATTGTCTATATCTTGCAGAAATTTGAGTAATAAATTCTTCTCCACACTAATTATCTCCAAAACATCAGAATTCTTATATTTAACAGAAATGTCTCTGCTAAGTTTGTTTGTTTCTTTAGGCTTGCAATCTTTCTCTAGACGAAGTGCACTCTCACCACTAGCTGTAGCATTCGATTTTTCTCCATGCTGGCTTACCTGATAATGATATTTATATTAGATTTAATTACAAATTGTTTATCGCCGTGGCCGTAAAATATGAGCATGAAGATTTTGAACATACCAGAAGGGGTTCTGCTTCTGCTTCTACTTCTGCTACAACATCTTGTTGTTGGTCATGTGAAATTGTATTTCTCTTATCTGCATAAATAGATTAAAAATTCTGATAAGCACTTTGACAGAAGTAAAATGTGATCATGATAATGATGGATTTTATATATCAATTCCTCTCATGACATGGACTAAATTGATGATTCCCTTCAATATAAAGAAAATGCAATGATTGATGTGTTAATAGAAAAATAAATAAGCTAATAAGGAATTAAAGAAAGAGGATGAGGTGTAAAAATGGTGGCTTACATCTGGCATGTCTTTTCTTTTTGTGATGAAAGACCTTTTTAACACGCCAGTGATGGTAATCAAGAATATGAAACATGCCCCACATGCAACCTGGATTGTTGTCTTGAATTTGAATAGCAGATTGCTCAGAAGAAGATTTCAAGGACTTTCCCATAACAAATCAAGTGATAATCAATTTCTTTTACAATCTTTGGCTGAATCTGAATTAAGCAGCGCTTTCAAAACTGTGTTGCAACAATAGAAGAAAGAATCGGAGAGTAAGAAACTAAAAAGAAACTTATAAGCAGGATTAATTTTGACCATCAAAAGAGTCAAAGAACACTTCGCTAATTGTCTGTTATAATTTACATCAGTTTTATCAAATCTCAATCAATTAAAACCAAAACCGAGAGGCGTTTTCATAATAATTGAAATATTTAACAGAAACAAAACAACCATCTGGTCTGTAAAATTACTTTGAAAAGCAAAAACCTCCATGGCAAGTAGATATATAACGAAAAGGTCTTCAATTCATTCTTCAACGATTGTTATATTATAGAAATGAACGTAAAAGAAGAATTAAACTGACTAGAGGATATTAATGAAACTCTAACTAACCTTTGACGGATGAAAAACAAAAAGTGAAGCAGTTTGTTTTGTTGTCGTAGCAGCTCAGCTAAACAACCAAAGTAGAAGTCAACAAATGAATATATTAAGATTAATTTGTTGGTGGTGGCTGCGACTGCGAGAACACAAAGTTGAACAAGTAGAAAGAAGGAAAAGGTGGTTATGGAATTGAAAGTCCTCTTTCTAGATATATATACGAGGACACACGCGCCAAAGCTAGTCTTCTCTATTGTTCTCATTAGGACCAAACCTCAAAGAAAGACTGCTAACTAACCGTGCTTTGCTGATTTTTTTTTAAATCATTTTGAAATTGCATAAAAATTCATTTTTAAAACATTATTTTGTGTTTGACTGCAATTTATTTAAATTAAAATTAAAAAATGACTTTATATTTAAGTTAGTCAAAATATTCTTTACCTTCATTGATGGAAAATATTTTGATTTGTATAGAGTAAAAATAGATCTTCCAATATTGTTGTAAATGAAAACAAACCACATATTAGGGTTGAAAATGAGTCGAAGTTGGTCCAACTTCATTTTAGTTCGACATGAACTCTTTTCTTTTCTTCATATCTTTGAGTATTATCGTAAATGAAAAAGAACCACACTCCTAATGCTGGAAATGAGTTGAGTTGAGTCAAAATTGGTTCAAATTCACTCGAGTTCCATATGAGCTTTTTTTCCGAGCTTGAACTCGACTCAAATAAAAGTGGTTCAGTTCCTTAGCTAGACTCCCATTAATAAAAAGTAAAAATAATCAATTTTTGTTTAAAAATAGCCAAAAAAAGAAGTAAATCTTGGACATTTTAAATTAGTTATTTACTAGTAATTGTTCGATAAAATAATTGTGTAATTGAAATGTAAAATCTAGATCTCACGTAGTTACTAAAAAAATTTAGACAAGCATAATAATATTAAATGATATAACTAGTGTTAAACAAATTGCACCTTCCAACAAAAAAAGTTATATATATATATATATATATATATATATATATATATAGTGACGAACATTACAAGGTGAGAGATGTGAACATTCAATTAGAATCAGATTAAAATTAACGAGTCAGATTTTACTGTTAATTACAAGATCTCTTGTAAGGTATATTTAAAAAAGAATCAATCATATAAAATCTTATAATTAATGACAAAATCTGACCCGTTAATTTTAATCAAACTAATTAATTTTGGAAATGAACAGGTTATACTAGGAAATCTAACTTGCCATTCATGGTGGAGTATTTACTTTTTTCTAATTATAAAACTCAACCCCAAAAGCTTGTTTATTTAAAGTTAACAAGCTAACCTTTTTTTTGGTGACAAAACCAAGTTAACATTGTTTCTTGGTAGAGTATTGGAAATCTGATTTTGAGAATAGAGTTTTGTTCTGAAAGGGAAAAAATAATAAGAATTAGTTCAGGAAAATAACTAGGATTACTAAGAGCACACTTAGCAAGCAAGGAGGGTAGTTAAGAACAGGCCCAGTCTTATGCAGGTGCAGCCCAATGCAACTGCACAGGGCCTCCGCCAAAAAAATAGATTATAAGGCCCCCAAAAAAATTACCCGACTCATTCCCAAATCCAAATACCCCTTCTTTGGCCTAAAATAACTCACCGTGAAAACTCAAACGTGAAACACTGAAACGCAGAACTCAACGACCGTGAAACAAAACAAAGGAAAGTGAAAACGCAGAAGAAGAAAAACGCAGCACAATCATGGTTCCTGAAACGCGCAAAAGGAAAACGCAGGTAAACCCGTTTTCGTTTTCGAAAGGTAATAAGGGATTAATTGAATTTGAAATCAGTTCACTTTTAGTTGTTTAAAGCGTAAAACCATCACTGTCTATGGGTTCTTCAAATTCGTTTGTGAAAGGTAATTAGGGATTGATAGAATTTGTAAACCACTCACTTTTTGTTCTTCCACCGATTATCATTTATAATTGGTTTGCCGTTCTTCAAAGCATCAAGTTTAATATTATTAACTTTTTGATCAGCCATCAAGTTTAATATTATTAATTGACTAATTGTTGTCCAAAAAAGTTTAATATTATTAATTTATTATTAGTTTAATGTTAGGTTCTAATGTGGTTTTTGGATTGTTTTTATGTAGGGATTATCAAAAGGCAAGATCTTTGGGGAAAGATTATAGAGTTGTGATTTTGCTGCACATCAGGTTTTATTTTGTCTTTCTACTATGCCTCCTAAGATGCCTCCTAAGATTAGAAAGTATGAATCTGGATATGAGAAGCTAAAGAAAATAAAACACTTGAAAAGTTAACTCAATCTCAAGCAGGAGCTCTTGATAAATTTCTAATAAAAGAACAACAAATTCCTATTGAAATTCAGAATGTTGAAGTTGAAGTTCCTGTTAATTTGAATGCTGATATTGATGTTGAGGTTGAAACTCAAAATATTAATCAGAATGCTCATTTGAATGTTGAGCTCAAATGTCAGAATTTACGGAAGCTTTACTTGAGGTGTCGGAAAAGGATGGAGATTCTAAAATAGAAAGTGAAGCTAGATTCTTGGCAACAAATGAGCTTGGTGATTTTGAGTTTTTAATGGCTATAAATATTTGGTTTGAAATATTATCTGCAATTAATTTGGTTAGCAAGCTTTTACAATCAAAAGATATGCTTATTGATGTTGCTATGGAAAAAACAAAGGAGTTAATTTCATTTTTTTGAGAAATACAGAGATAGTGGTTTTTCTAATTCATTGGATAATGCTAAGGAAATTGCAACAGAGTTGAATATTGATCCGATATTTTCTCAAAGGCGTATAATTCGAAGAAAAAAAACAGTTTGATGAGAATTTGAATACCCCGTCAGTTGAACTATCTGAAGAGGAATCTTTTAGGATTAATTATTTAATTTATTTGCTTTGTTGATCAAGCAATTGTTTCTCTTAATAAGAGATTTGAGCAATACCAGGAATATGAAACTATTTTTGGTTTCTTGTTTACTTCCGACAAGTTACAATCATTGGACAATACAACTTTGAAGTCTTGTTGCAGTCATTTGGAACAGGCATTGAAACACAATGAGCAATATGATATTGTTGGGAATGACTTATATGTTGAGTTAAAGTTATTGAGAGAAAGGTTGCCTGAAGAGAAAAGAAGAGCTATTGATATATTAAAATTTTTGAAAGGCATGGATTGCTTTCCTAATACAATTATTGCATATAGAATTTTATTGACTATTCCTGTGATAGTTGCTTCTACAGAAAGAAGTTTTTCAAAATTGAAGCTATTGAAGTCTTACTTGCGGTCTACCATGTTACAAGACAGGCTTAATGGATTAGCATTGATAGCTGTCGAGAGTGATGTTTTGGAGACAATACAATATGAAGACTTGATTGACGAATTTGCTTCAAAAAATGTTAGAAGGACAGCTCTTTTTAAGTAACAAGAAGGTTGATATTAATTTAAAATTGTATTAAAGATGTTATTTATAATTTAAGTAACGAAATTTGAGTTTTTGGTGATTTATTTTATAAAAGTATAATTAAGGCCCAATTTTTAAGATTTGCACAGGCCTCCAAATTGGTTGGGACGGTCCTGGTTAAGAAATTAGAATTAGTTCAGGAAAATATTAAATTTATGATATGTGTGCGACTTGTGGAATCCTTAGAAAAAGAATTCAATTACTAAATCAACTACTATATTGTATATTATATTATGCTTATGTTTCACCAAAAAAAATATTATGCCTATGTTCAGAATGAATAGAACCCGCAGATGAAGTTCATATGCTGATACTGTCCCACCTTAGAGGTTGACCGACCCAATGGCCTTCCGTATTGAAAATGAAATCATATAATTGGCTTTCTTTAAGTTAAAAAACAATAAGTTATATTAATATTTATTTTCCAAAGGCTAGTGGAACTAATCAACTTTCAAACATGGACTGTTCTGTGGAGTAGTGTACAAGACATAATTCAACACGTCAACAATTTTCTACTTTGAAACTTTTCCTTAGGAATAGTTAAATATACCTTTTTTTAAACCAAATTAAGTTCATATAATTTCATTTAATAAATGTTGCCTGATAGTACAATTTAAAATATAATTAAAAGATTTGAGATTAGCATAAAACTTTACGTGCAACACAGTTGATTTGTCTCAATAACCAACTTAGCTTCTGGAACACCATGATATGCCTTTGCCCATGAGGTACATAATTTAATACCACCTGAATTAGGCGTGTGCGTTGCACGAACATTTTTACATACAAAAAAATGTTCCTAACGAATGAGAATTTGAGAAAGAGATGCGCAAATAATTCTCTATTCCAAACTGCCCCTTTATTTGAGGGAGAAATATTAGGCGTTGGTTAGATTGTAGCTTAATTATGATGATAATATAAAATGAACAAAATTGTTTCAATACAGGTTGGAATGAAATCAAAAACGTGGGAACTAGCAAACAATTCTGTTTAATGAAATGAATTAAGTTTGTTCTTGTCAAAAAAAAATATAAAAGGAACAAAAACTTCTTTTTTGAAGATAAAAAAAACTAACAGATAATAAACTCCAAAAATCCTAATGGACATCTTCAATATTTAAACTCAGATAAAAATAAAGATAAATTCAAATTTGTTATTTTTCCTAACAAACGGGTAACAAACCCGAAGATATAGCTATCTTATGTGTATATATATCAAATTCAGTTTAAATAGGTCACTCTTGTTGAACAAAAATAATAGAAGCAAAATGAGCACACCTTTGTTTGATAAATTCACGAAACAAGCTTCTTTCTTCTTCAAGGGGAAATTCAAGAGTGTTAGATTAGCTATGTTACCAATGCAGAATTGTAAGTGTGTACGCTTTTTAACTAAAATTCATTTTTAGTGATCTTGATTGTATTTGTTTCAGGTTTTCTGAAAAATCATTTTCTTCAAATAATCTTTTATCCTTAAAGTGAGAATTTGTTTTGAGTAGTTTCTCTAAAAATCAATTTTTAAAGAATGATATTTTTTTAAAAAATAAGTAATTTTCAGTATGTTACACAAACACAAAACAACTTCTTATTTTCTTAAAAATCTCTTAATTATTTAACAACAAAGTCAATTGGTTTTTACTCCATAACAAACCGGCCTTTATTATGAATCCATCCTAAGATTTTGACATTTTTATTATGTGTTTCGTACTAAAATTAGCTTTATGTTGCCCCTACCTGACATATTGTCTTTTGTAGGATGACAGAAGAAGTCACAAAAGAAAAACAATTGTCTCCCAATTCCCAAACTCTTAGATCAATTTCAAAGGCTGCTTTTGAGATAGATGATTATTGGAGGATTGTAGAAATTTTACGGTGTTTTTGGCTCCTCTTTGTTTATAGCTTATCCTTATTGGTAGAAAACAGTTTTTTTTTTACAATTTTGTTGTTGTTAATCCTTCGCAATTTTATGTTTGGCTCAACTACAGTTTTAGTCCCTTTATTTTATCAAATCCGTAATATTAGTCCCTCTATTTTATTTTTCGCATTTTTGGTCACTAATTTTATCAAATTTGCAATTTTAGTCCCCTTATTTTTTTTTCGCAACTTGGATGACCCAAATTTATCAAAATCGCAATTTTAGCCCTCTATTAAATTGCAATCCAATTTTTGACGAAAATGTTTACGTGGCATACGTCTGACATACTAGCAAATTAATCATTGAGTGTCGTAGCACAATATGTGCCAGCTACATCACCACCTTACTGACACGTTAGCAGTGCCGTAAGAAATTAGATGAAAATTTAACAGGGTAGTAAAATTGTGGATTTTATAAAATCGGGGGATCAAAATTGCAAGAAAAATAATAGGGGGCTAAAATTGCGAATCTAATAAAACCGATGGATCAAAAATGTGAAAAATAAAATGGGAGACTAAAATTGCGGATTTGATAAAATAGTTGACCAAAATTAAGTGCATTTATAATCAAACTAATCCCTGAATGGGATAATTTTAAAACAGATTGCGTAAATTTAACAATAAGAAATGGAGGGCTTCTTACAATTCACTCATTGTGCTTGAGCATCTTTTAACTCATGGACCTCTAAGTGCTGCACAAGAATTTCAGAGTGACAAAGATGTTATTAGTCAGATGATATACTTTGAGTGTATTGATGACAATGGGTATGTTTTCTACAATTTTTAATCTGAAATCACTTATACTATACTCATGAATATTCTTTTCTCCTTGACATTGGTATGTCCTACTAGATAATGAGAACATTGCAAATATTTGCATGCAGGTTCAACTGGGGCCAAACTGTTGGAAAGAAAGCAGAATGGACATTGAAACTGCTAGAAGAAGAAACTCGACGTAACGAAGAAAGAGACAAGGCTCGAAGGTTGTCCCGAGGCATGGCCAGATTAGGTCGATGTAACTCTGATATCAACAAGCATGAAAGTCAGGAAAACCAGTCATCTTGCCCACACCATTGTTTGGACACAAGGGGAGCTAAACTTGATACTGTTGTTCCTGACAGTGGAATTTACAAGTCACTGGATAATATATATAGTAACAGAAAACTACCCAAATCATGATTCCAAGCTGCAAACAGAGGATGATCACCCCTTTAATTCGACATAAATGCATTAAAGATTGACATGGGGATAACAAGGCATTCATAAATATTGCAATTCATGTACATAAAACCATTAGCTTTGCAAAACATGCATTTATGCGTGTGGATTACCTTTTCTTCCTGCTAAAGTTTTTCCTTAAATATGGAACTGTTTTCATTTCAATTACTCAACATTTTAGGTTATAAAAAAAGGATAGATAGAGAGGCGATGAACATCTCTTACTTTATCTTTCCTTTTTCTTTGTTCTCTTCGTTGGACATAATGACCAAAATATAATCTTTTTTATCTACTTGAATTACATAAAACCGGGAAATTTACGTCAACTGTAATTGAATTAAGTCACAGGCAATTTACAGGATATATGTACATCAGGAAAAAAAACATAGGACTTAAACAAAACTAGCCTAGATGAATTAGCCTGAAGTTAGTAGCAACTCTGAATTTAAGAATATCAACAAAGTCCATGATTAAGTCCTGATATATTCCATTTACGTGCTATTTGGATATATATATATATATATATATATATATATATATATATATATATTAGATCCTGACATGCTCGATCGAATATGGAAATGAAGGCGTTTAAATTAACATGAAGAGTATAACTTGGGACTCCAAAATCAAATTCAAATTAACGGTTAACAGTAAAAGTTAAAACTGAAACTTGGAACTCTTGATTAAAATCCAGTCATATAACAGTAGCACTGAAAGAAACCTCAAAGTAAGGAGTACTCACTTCCTAACATTGACATTTGACATGGTCTTATAATCTGTCGTAATAATTGTAAAAGGGTGGACGAATATATTAATGAAAGATGAATGAATGCGTAGAAACTTACAATTAATTAGAATCACAGAAATAAAAGTTAATATGCAAAAGGATACTATGCTTAAAGTCCTAGTCTCAGTATGACCAAATTTACTGAAACCTTTTTTCAAGCAGATTCTTCAAACAGCCCAATGAAAAGCTCAGCTCATATATTCTCCATTCAAAACCATTAAGAACCGCAATGCTAATTACAAAGTTGAAGAATACTTCACCTTGTTTTCTCTTTGAATTCCTTCATCTAGTTGCACACCCTGCAAAGCACACTCTTATAGTAAGTATTGATATTCATTCAGATACATTTTTAGATTCATCCTTCAACAAAACAATTTTTGGTCAGTCAATTATATAACTGATTTGTTTTTATTTATTTGTTTTTAAAGGAAGAAGATGGTGTTTGAATGACACTTGTAAAAATGTGCCATTTGAGTGAGCTCTAGTTCTTCTATATAATAGAGATAAAGATGGCAGAATTGGTCTCTAAATACACATTTAGGTAAAAATCCGTTGTATGTGCCTTTTACATCAAACTACTGGAATATCCACAGTCAATAGTTTCAATGAGTTAATTGTAAGAGGACTATCCAAACTTATGTCTGCTTTACTGTCAAAAAATTTACCATCCAAAACAATTAAATCATAATTCCATAAATCACACTGCACATAAAAAGTTTGTAAATGTCATCATATATAGACTAACAGTAATATAGTTCTGAATTAAGTTATTACAACATAAATTGAAGGAATAATGCATCAAACAAAGGCAGATAAGATATATGCATCAAAACTACCTTGCTTGTCAACATGCATGATCTATTTATTATCTATTATCTATTTTTGGGATATTATTAAAGATTCAAACTTGCAGAATGACTAATAACACCATAATTGCACTGCAATTAGTTAATTAAACTTGTTATTGCCTAAAATGACAACCAGTCTTCATGCATGCAAATTATATTATCAAACTGACAAATAGCGTTCCTCAAAATCAAAATGCCCCCCTCCCAACTTAACCTTCAAACTCAAAATGCAAGAGATTTAGGTGCTTATTCAAATGAAACTTGCATATAACAATATTTAATACCTAATATAAGTGTAAAAAGAAAATTATTAAAACTTACTCATCAATCCAAAACTCTTGTGCATAACTATGGAAATATTCAAAGCTGCTCTAAGTCTGAATAAATAAATTAATCTTAGCATGTAGAAGATACCCCAAAGCAAAGTTCAACCCCCACCCCAATGGGCACAAAACCCATACTAAGATAAAATAAAGCACTCACCTAATGAGTTATCGACAAAGATGATAAAGCAATGAACAAAGAAACAAAATCAGGGCAAAATATTGAAAGCATGCTCATGTCTATAACAACTTCTTTCTTAATTTCATTTAAAATTTAAATAAACAAAACTAATTTTATGAAAAAGTACACTACAACATGATTACAGAGATGAAGCTCTGATTGTTAAATGCAATTTAAATGAGAAAAATAGATTCAGTATCAAGATGCATCAAAATTATTTCGAAAAACACCATAGTATTTCCATTTTAGCCAGAACTACACTTCAAAGGCCATATAGTATGAATCAACATCATCCTAATAAATAAAGCTTAAAATAAGAAATAGAAAATCAAGGAAAACAAATACCACGTACCACTTGAAGCTATTTACCCTTCAATTTCTTTATATCACTGTTGAAGACAAAGAACACCTGTTTAACCTGTTGGAGCAAATGTAAAGCAAGGAAACAGGAAAAGTATACAAAAATAATTAGTGTCACATGTAATTCTTGGGCTGTTGGGTGGGTAGCACTTATTCTAATCCATCTAATGGATTAAAACCAACATGTCTCCGAGTCTTTGAATCCTATTGAAGTTGGCCTACTTAAGTCAAACCCAATGATTCCAATTGAATATTGCATTTATGTCATCGTGTATTTCCAAAATAGATAAACCCTGCTTTGGCAGACAGACAATTAACTGGTTCTAAGTTTGTCATCGTTGTATTTTGAGTAAGGCTTTTCTAGTTCCTTATTTTTTATATGTTGTGCACTGTTGTAACACTTCTTAGCATCATGTGCTATTATAAGTGTCCATCTATTCATGATATTTGAACAAAAAGAACTTGAAAAATAAAGGCATGAAGCAATTCCATTAACACAAAAATCTTCTATAAATGCAAGTAACCAATGAAGGATTTTGAGAGTTATCATACAAGTATAAGCAGGAAAATTAAGCCTGCCTCGAAAATAAAATGATGTCCTCTATGGGGTGGGGGTATTGCCAAGTCTAGATGAACATAAAATAGTTGGATAGATGATACATTGGGAATATTGTTCCCATCTGTACAGTAACCTTTCGCCCCTCCCATGAACTTCTATCTGGATCCTCTACAGCTGTTTCCTCTAAGCATCCCCTGCAGCAACTTTTTTCTTTCTATCTCTATCTAAATACTCTCTCCTCCTTGTTTCAATATAATTGTTTTAATTTCTATTGCACAGTAACTAATTGTTTCCTCCTCAAGCCTTTTTTCAAGCCAGCAATGCTAGATATTACAGAGCTACGACCTGTATTATAGAAAGCATCCGATCCCATAAGCTTCAGTCCAAGGATTTTTGTCAAGTATGACAACCAACTTTCATCCCCTCCTGTAACTTGTAGCAGTTTATCAGCCTGCTCCCGGGATATAATTGTGTAAAGCCTCAAAGGGAACCTACTGCAATTTGGATAGCTGTTTAGCAGCTCCTTCTGACTTTCCTCATTACCACCAAAAGTGATTCGCAGAATCCCCTTTGAATTTACATCTTCTGATGCAGCATCAAATTTGAAAGCAAATTTCCCAGCTTCCAAATCAGGCTTCTGGAATAAACTAACCAGTATATCATTACTTGGTCCACTATTCTTAGCAAGGGACTTCAGACGATGATTTTGTGGAACATGAGTTGATTGGTAAATACGTGAAGCTTCTCTCAAGCCACTCAAATAAGCACCATGCATTGTGGCTGGATATTGCCTACACGTGGCCTCACCAGCAAAGAAAAGTCGATTCCCAACATTTTCTGCAAGTAAATCATAGTCAGCACCAGATGATCCCACACCAACGTGCGAGTATGAACCATAGGAAAGGGGATCACTGCCCCATCTGGTACAAATGGTTTGGATTGGATCAGGCACAGTGATGCCTTTAGGATGAAAAATACCTGTAGAAAAGGATGTAACCAAATTGTGAATCATCAAGCTAATTTATGAACTATGAATCGTATCAAAATGAAAGAGTAAGAAAGCCCAATAGCAAAATAAGCTTGAGTCGAGATTATATCATATGAATTCTTACAATGTTCAATTTAATAATTTTGGACTCAACATTGAGAAGATAAGTCAACCATACTCCAGACATAGCAAAAATAATAAGCCATATGTCATATTAGAACGTGAACGTGAAAAAAAGAACAGTGATATAGGCAAATAAGGGCACACAGTGAGCAAGTGACTCAGTAAGTGCTTTGTTTCTTTGCTTTGTTTTCATACTCCTGAGGTAGGATGAAGGGCTTTACACTTGCTTTCTTTTGGGTTTAACTTGGTACAAACTGAGAAAGACAATGCCTTTAAAATGAATGTAACATAAAATGTGTATTTTGATAATTTAATTCAAAATCTATTTAGTTTTCCATTAGGTTACAAAGAAAAAATTGAGGTGGAACCCACTATAGTTAATGATCTCAAATAGCGCTGCATAATGAGCAAGATCACTTTCCATGATCGCACCGCTATCAGCAATATTTCTAAACCTAGCATCCACCTATTTCTTTTGTTACAACCCTTTTTCATCTTGCAACCGGACAATGGAAAGCTTCCCTATCCTCCTCATTTCATTCCTCTCAATTTCTCTAATTCCCTTTCCCAAGGAAGCAAACAGTCTCAAACAATTTAAGCTTTGGTTTTCAATGTTTTAGATGAGAAATTATGAAAGAAAAAACAATTAAAAAAAAGAACACACAAATAAAAATTATGAATGACTGAATCATGTGTTTGATATCAATGATATAATGATATTTTACAGTACTTATCCACATCACAAGATTCACAGCAATATGTGATTCTTCACATTATAAATAGAGCTGAGTAGCCGAATCATATCGAATCATACAATTCAAATAGCAAATCACGTGATTTTAATAACCAACACATAAACAACAGGGAAAAAAGGAAAATCAGCAAAAGGAATTATCCATAATATACGACAAGCAAACACAATAGATACAGAGTGTAATTTTCACCAGTCATAAAATAAATGACATACCTTTCAGAGTGTTCAAAACTCTATGAAGCAAAATTGATGGGTCTGTTGTTTCAAAGATCTGTGCGGCTTCACCAGCTACCAGGGTAATTAGTGACGGGCCCCCAGAAACAGTATGGTAACTGTAAAATAAAAAGAACTCCCCACGTTGATGACTATCTTCGCTGAGACATCCAAATGTGTCCAGTTCCTCCCCCCAAAACACATGTGGAAACACCATGGCAACTTTGTTCAGCAGCCCAAAACCCAATCTCTCAATTGCTTCCAGCTTCCTTGCAGGTAATTGAGGTTCAAAACTCATTGTCTTCTTTTTCAGAACACCAAGAGGCACAGTGCATAAGGCAAAATCTGCTTGAAAGACTTGATCCCCAGCAATAACGTCAACACCATCACTTCCATATCTAATAGTGTTGACGATTTTTCCATAAAAAATGGGAACTCCTTCACATAAAGCTTTTATCAATTTCCCATTCCCTCCAGCAAGAAAGCAGTGATCACCACCCATTTCATAAGGATCATCCTGATCCCAATAGGCAGCTGAAAGATTTGAAAGACATCCAGCATTTGCATATTCTAAATTTGCAAGATGCCAATCAAGCAACTGCTTCTCATCAGTACTTTGAGCCACAACATATAAGCGCTTGAGTGTCTCCAAGACGGAACCAAGGGAGATATCATTTGCAAACCCACCCATTACTTTCCTCAGCTCCATAACTTTATCAAGCAACCTGTTGAACTTAAATTCTACATTTGAATCTATGTCCTTATCAACAGGTTCCCCATTTGGCTTGTATAAAGGGCACCTACGTCTAACTTTATGAAGCGGAGTGGAAAGCTGTCTAGCCAGAACCCCCAAAGGGTTAGCATCAATACCGGTGATCACACTGCCGCCAAGATCTAAGGCAGCAAATTTGCCCTCGCTCCCCATCTTCTGAGTATAAACTCTTCCTCCAGGACGATTCCTACCTTCCAAAACCACAACCGTGTAACCAAACGACAAGAGCTGCCTTGCAGCTGCCAACCCAGCAAGGCCAGCCCCAATAACAACCACAGTACCTTGCGTCGGCTTAGGCAACCGAGAAATAGATGGAAAAACCCCAAAATTGATGTACCCATTATACAAAAGAAAATTATAAGCAGAGTTAATCAAATGTACCCGCTCATTGTTCACAGTTTCTTTAATCTTATCCTTTGTTAACCAACGCTTAACATTATGCCTCCATCGAGCCAATATATGATTCCTTACAACAAGATAATCATTTTGCTCCTTCCCACCCAATTCTCCCACAACCCCAGCTCGAACTTCAGATTCAAGCAAAGAATCAATGGGAAAACCTAGTGAGAACGCAATCATAGCCTCGATTCCAGTCTCTCTCTCTAAATCCTCTTTGGTCCTCACCTTTTTCTTCAACCTATCATCTAACTGCTTGTCTAAAAACTCATCCGTTAACCCCTCCTCATATTTCCTCGATTTGGCTCTCTTTCTCAACGGAAAACGCTTTGAAAAAGATCCATCTGAAGATGGAGTTGCCATTGTTCCTGTAACACTATCTGAGGTTCGAGGAATAAAACAACCGAATTTCAAACCCAATAACGCTACTTATCAAACAATGATAGGTTTAAGCAAATGGAAATGCGCTAATTAAAAAACAATAATTAACCTTTAACTCGAAATCTATAGTACAATGACGCTGCTGCTACTATTCCCCTTAAGTCGCAGTTCCCGTCGTTCTTCTGCACAATATAAGGGGCAAATGAATTTTCAGTAAACACTGTTTTCAAAAATGAACTAGACGAAGAAAAAGATACAGTAAAATGAGAGAGAGAGAGAGAGCTTACATCAATTGAACAAGAAGGCCTTTTCCCTGAAACTGCGGCGCGGGAAGGGTACGAAGATATTCAAATCCAGGTGTTCACTGACAAAACGATAGGACACATTTATAATGTCTTTTTGTCTCGTAGCCCTACTTTGGTGTTGGGCTCAATTACAATACCAGAGGGAAGTAGGGCTTACTCCCCATTTTTGCTAATACACCCTATTGCAAATAGTTAATTATTATTTTTATACCAAAATATTTGTTTTTGGAAATTAAATTTTGGTAGATATATTTTCATTTTGCATACAATTAATCTTCTAGAAGTTAACTTTTCAATTGTTTATAACTTCTACATGTTGATTTCTAAACGATAATAACTACATAAGAAGTTAGCTTTCTGAATATATAAACTTTAATGTACTCTCTCTCTCTCCAAATTCATCTTTGAACACATTTCACACCCTAAGTATTGTACCCCCTTTTGTCAAAAAAAATGTATTTTATTAGAGTTAGAAACATAGACAACAGTTTGTAGCCTATTTTATTAGAGTTGGTGATTAAAGAAAAATTGGTGATCTAAGTGTCTTGTATTATATTATTGAAGGAGTACGTGAGGAAAGAAAAATGGAAAATTTGGGGGGCAACAAAGTTTATAAGAATTTGTTTTCAAAGTGTTTATGTAGAAATTTTTGGAAAAAAAATTATATTTGGAGTATTGGGCTTTTGAGCGTAAAAGTGTGATTCTTGATCAAATTCAAGTCGAAAATGTGTTACGATGTTTTCTAACTAAAGTGTTTAAAGATTTTGGACAAAATAGTTGATTTGGTGTTTTATCTTTGAAATTTTTGATTGAAGTTGCGAAATACATATCTTGGTGAACAAAAGGTCTTTATATTTTTTTTATTAATGGAGTCTGCAAAGAGAGAACTCAAGAAAACCAACCTTAGCCTTGCCTCAACGCTTTAGACCGAAGTCTCTGTGTGTGTGTGTGTGTGTGTGTGTGTTTGTTGGGGGCGGAGGGAGCTTGGGATGCTTGACTTTAATTAAATAATTCACTTGTGTGGAGGTGCAAAAGATATTTATGGGGTTGTACAGTGTTGAATCGGACATGAAAAGTAGTAAGGGCTTCTTCCTACTCTTTAACGAAGTTATCGTATTGATTGTAAATGTTGTGGAATTTGGTGGTTGGTGGTTATATATGTATATGTGATTTGTTGTGGTGTTATATCATTATTCTTGATGCATGTAATGCTTGCATGAATAATGCATGGCGTAATAAAATCACGTATGAAATGATGTTGTATCTTCATGCATATATATGTGGTGTTTTCCTTAAGTGGATCTCACTATTCCTAGGGGATATGGTTGTGCGGTTCTTAATTTGACCTCACAAACCCTTGTGGGGCATGGAGGTATTTCAGAATCACATGCATTGGCATGTAGTCATTGTATTAAGACATTTGGAGTTGTGTGAAATGTGGTGGTGCTGAGCCGTTAAAATGTTAATTGAATTGGTTATACATGTATGTCGTAGTATATCCATATATGCGTCATTCTAGGTGATGACTCTTGCATGTGACTCTCCAACTCAACGGATGCCATTCCAGTTATTGGAGGAATGTGGTTCGATTTTTCAAAGATGAAATTGTTGAGGTCGGTGACCTCATTCAGGTGTTATCAAACTTCAGTGTTCTTTGATAGTGAAGTATCGATGGACTCGTCAATGTCACATCCTGAAAGTTTTGTGTAGAATGCTTGATCAACGTAGGTGTCTTATTTGTAGGAATGGCAATGGGGCGGGGCGGGGTCGGGGAGTACTTTCCCGCTCCCCGTCCCCACCTCCCATATTGTCCCCCATCCCTATCCCCATTCCCCGCTTCGGGGAGTTTTCCTCCCCCATCCCCATCTCCACGGATCTCCTCAGTCCCCGCGGGGATCCCAAGAATTTATTTAAAGTTAGCAAAAATTAAAATTAAAATATAATAAAACTGAAAAATGTATAAAAGTAAGACCAAAAAACAAAAGTTTAACACTAAATATAAAAAAATATATAAAATTTAGTCTTAATTTGATATTTTAATATTTAAAAAGGATAAAGGTAAGAATAAAAATATAAAAATTAGCACAATTTAATATTTTATATAAAATCACAAATTAAAAGACTAAAAAATCTATTACTTAGAATATAATATATATCTATAATATGAACATTTATGTAATATATTCGGGGGGGGGGGGGTCTCCGTGGGGCGGGGGATTCCCATCCTCGAATTGACTGCGGGGGGATTTTCTCCCCCATCCCCGTCCCCACGGGAAAAAATTCCCCACCCACAGAGCCCCAAACGGGACAATCCCTGTGGGGATCCCCACTTGTGGGTAGAAATTACCACCCCTAGTTATTTGTTGTCGTTTCATTGGGGAATCGTCCAAGTGCAAGGTTTTTTTGGAATCCCCTTTCAAGTCTACCAAAGGATTACTGGAGAAAGCTAGACCTAGACTAGGTGCACTTTTTATTTCAAACACATTTTTCCCTTGCATCGTAAACTTTTTTGAAAACATGAATCACATTGGTGCAGTTAATGAATCTACATATGTGATATTTCAGTTCTAATTATTTCATTATATGAAGTGATACATCATATTTCAAAAATGTTGCAATACTCTGATTGTATTGAAAAGAGATTTAAAAGTAAAAAAAGCTCATGTTTTTAGTAAGGAAAGAAGACAATTTTACTAAAATCATTCACATTTAGAGTTGGGTTCACGTAGTTGTGCTCTGAAAATTAGGATGTTTTGGTTGAAGGGAAATTGCGATTGTTCTGTAGTGGGGCATGTACTAAGAGTTGTTGGTAGGGCTATATATCATGATAGCTCGACAACATTTATTGGTTTCTTTGTTGCTAATCTTGGTTCGGTTTCCTACCTAATTGCAAAATTCATTACAACAATGCTTGGAGTTGAGATAGCTCACTCTAAGGGTTGCCTTAACATGTTGGAAAGAGATTCTTTGATGGTTGTCATGGGTTTTTCATCTGCTGAAGTTGTTCCTTGGAAGATCCAAAATAGATTGCTCAATTGTATTTCTCTCTCCCAGCCAATGAATTTTCATGTTTCTCATACCTACAAAGAGGGTAATGATTGTGCAGATAAACTTGCATCTTTTGGTCATAGCGTTCTAGATAAATGTTGGTGGGATAGTCACCCAGATTTTTTCAAAGAGGATTATTTAGGAATGAATTTAATTTTTCTAATTACCGCTTTCCATATTTTCTCCGTGCTTGAGGTGCCAACCTTGTAATGCTTTAATACGCCTTCGCCTTTTTATAAGAAAAAATGTTGCTTCTCAATTTCACGCTCCATAGTTTTCATGTTAAAAGATTTAGAAAGATATTATTTATACCTCGGTAACTTTTCTTTTATTAACATTCTAAAAAGATTTGGTAATGTGATTTGAAAACAAAATTCCAATAACTTTAAAAAATTTATTTTAAATACTTGTTATTATAATATAACAATAGCAAAGAAGATTTTAGTGTGATAGTCAGTCTATAAAAAAAAAAGATTTTAGTGTTAAACCCAAACGAAGAAAAAAAGGAAACTTATTTTCTTTAATTGGAAAAAGGAAATTTATTTAAAAAGAACTTCTACCATATTGTTATTATACATCAAATATGCATGCGAGAAAGTGAAACCTATAAAACATGTTGGCGTGAAAGATTGAAATTTAATACTAAATAAAAAAAACTACCAAAAGCTAGCAAAAAGAAAGAACCCTTAAAAAAATTATCATTGAGAAGCTTAGATTGAAGTGAAGCTATTTGCAAGACAAGACATCACATCACCAAATTCAAAAAAGGTTTTACTTGTTGACGCCACAAGATGAAGTTCTCTTCGTGGAGCTTCTCCGTAATTTTGTGACAGAATTCTTTGATTTCAGTAGGTGCGACAGCAGCAGAGGAAGTACCAAATGGAGGAGGAGCATGCGTCACAGTGATAGAAGCACCACCTTGTGGATGTGGTGGTGGAGGAGGTGAAGGTCCATTATCAACGAAAGTCGTGGTTATGGATTAAAAAGCTCAAAATACCATGTTTGATTGAAACATCCATAGAGAGAAGGAGAGGGACATCAGAAACTGTAGATTTGTTGTATTGATTGAACTAACCAAGTGACTCAGCAGGTGTAACTGCTTCTAACAACAGTGCTGTTATTCTTACAACCGAATACAATCATAGACCAGATATTCTTACACATATTAGTTCCAATACTCACAATGATCATCTCTTACTTTACCTTTTCTTTTTCTTTGTTCTCTTAGCTAGGCGTAATGGCCAAAAATAATCTTTTTTGTCTACTTGAATTTATGTCATATGCAGTTGAATTACCTCTCAGACAATTTACAGAAAATATTTACACTAGGAAAAAAAACATAGGACTTAAACAAAACTAGCCTAAATGAATTAGCAAACCTTTATGATTTGCAAAGCCAATCTTGGATGGCGAGTCTAACTGCGTGATTGGGAGTAAGGAGCAGGTGATTCAATTTCAAATTAGTCATTGGAGAAGTATCATGCCCATTTTCCAACCATTCACGTATGGCATCCCCTTCATAGGTAAATCCGTCTGCTGCAATTTGAGGATCATGCATTATTTCCTGAAGAAGGAAGTCAATATAAAACATGAGCCATAGAGGATATAATAACCACATTCATTTAACAAATAGAAAAAAATGGGACATTCATAATTGTAAATAGCAATTTTGACTACTGAACCTAGTTATGATTTTTTTCTTAGTTAAATAAAACAGTTACCCGAAGGATTGGACATAAGAAAAAAGATGGAACAGGTCGCTCTTCTAAAACATGCAACTGCTCCAATTCTCTCACAAGGGCAGGTGTTAAGTCCGGTCTGTCTCGGCGATTTTGTGCGCAGCATTGCAAACCCAGTTCAACCAAACTTGTTGCCACAGGCAAAGGCCATTCTCCAGCTGAAGAATCAAGAATTGAAGACAATTTTCGACATGAAACTGCATGGCGAACTAGACCTATTAACCCAACTGGAAGCCTACCAGTGAGGAGTTGCAAAATAATAAGCCCAAAGGAGTAGGTGTCTGACTTGGGTGTTAGTATCCCTGTTCGCTGGAACTCTGGATCTGTATTTGTGAAAGCATTCTTTGGCTCAGTGCTTAAATGGAAATTAGGACGATAGAGAGACTCCTCTGTTACCAGTCTGCTGAACCTGAATTCACATATCTTGCAACTAAGTGAAGAATCAAGAAGTATAGTCTCAGGCTTTAGATCACCATGGATAATACTTTCTGGTTTAGAAGAATGTAGGAAGCAAAGTGCGCTAGCAATTTCAGCAATCATTTGTGCTCGGATTTTCCATGGCAAAGGGGTATTGTTACTTTTTCGGAATAGGTAGTCTTGAAGAGTTCCATTGGGGAGGTACTCGTATACAATTGACCAGGCTTCGGGGCAAACACCGAGCAAAGTCAATAAATGAGGATGCTGGAGACTGCTAAGAATTTGAACCTGGTCACAAAAGGATAACATTAATTGAATCAGGCAAACATACAAAATGTAAAACAGGAAAGAAAATTTACCCTTTTTGATGATAGAACACATTTCATTTATTATTGTGCGGAAATAACGAGAAAGAGATTGAACTTAATAGGCCTCAAAGTCATGTTACCAGCTCAAATCCTATTAGCCTGTCCAGAAACTATATTAAGATGAAAAATTTAAAAGTAGAAAGGCAATTATGGGAGAACAAACCTCCCGATGAAACTCTGCTGGTCCTTGCACATTATTTTGGTGGAACTTTTTTACAGCAACAGTTCTACCCAACATTTCCCCCTTATATATACAACCAAATCCACCTTGCGCAATTTCAAAACTCTTGGAAAAATTACACGTGGCATTTTGAAGATCTGATAATGAAAATTCTGCTAACTCAGGTAATTCATCAGCAAACCCAATGATCCCATTGTAATTAGCTGCTCTTACTTGTCCTCGACTTTTCCACCTTTCGAGCCAGCGGAGTGCTTCCATTTTCTGTCTTCGGATCTGCTGCCTTTCTTGCCACAGGGTTGAGATGGATGCTTGAACTAGTGATAGTTCATGTGCAGCTTCATCTCGCCTACGAGTTGCTTCCTTAGCATGGCTATCTTGTAGGGCAATATTTCTCATTGCGATTTGTAGCTCATTGGCAATATCTTCACTCTCATCTAAGAGCTTTTGTTGTTGTAGCACTGTAGCTCTAAGTTCATCCTCAGCCTCTTTTCTGAGCTGTACTTCATGTGCTTGGGCCAATTCAAACCAATTGACCTAAAGATAGAATATATAATTAAGTTAGGAGAGGGGTCATGAAATCAGAAATCAACCATACAAAGACTAAATATCATCACTTGTGACTAATTGGGAGTCCATACATAGGTAAATCATACAATATCATGTATGATAAATTTCCGATCAATAAATTCAAACAAATCAAAGTGAGCTTCGGAAAACCCGTTCAAAGTGTTGAGTATTCTCCAATTTTGACCCGAAAATGTGAATTTTCAGAAACTCGGGTGTAGAATCCCAGTGTTTTACAGCGGAATTCTCTCACGTTGTGATACTTAGTCAAACTTTCTTAAATCCCTAAGAAAGCATACTTGATATCTCATCACTAAATAGAAAAAAAAATGCAAAGAAGAGAAGCTTCTTAGCTACCAAAAGTCCTAAATGATGTACAATCACTAGATTATGCTTACCTTTCTTATGGCCTCCATGGCTTTGACTTCCAACCTTTTGCACTTCAATAGCTCTGCGGAGGCCTCACCTGTTGCTGACTCGGCTTCTCTTTCGGCCTCAATAAGTTGACTATTAACTCTTTCTTCCATGACCTCTGAATATGCATCTACATAAACCCAATTTTGGGGAGAACAATGACTGCTACAACTGGATGATCGGGATGAATTAGCGGCTCCGGTTTCTACGATTTCACCCTGATCCAAGCTTTTAATTCCAGAAGATACTGTAGTTCTTGCAGAATTTGGTTGAAGATCTTCCAGGTGGGATAATTCATTCTTACCATATTGAAAAGATCTACATCTCAAGCTTTCTGTGGCTGCAATCTCAGGTTGAACTCGCAAAGACAGAGAACACGGTGTTTCGGAAGCCTCTCTTGTCCAAATGTGTTTACCTTTACAGATAAACCATATTTCACAGAATGGGGGAGCCTTTTTGGCAGTGTAATTTGCTTTGCCGGAACTCCTTTTCACTTTCATGCAACTGCAATTTTCCATTATGATTTTGTAAGCGGAAAGATTTACCAATCCCTTCTGGGAAAGAAAAGAGACATGAAATTATCGAAACAGATTGTATATTTCATGTTATCATATTCATAGGAAGACATTAATCTCTACTTTCTACAGAAAATATCGTTTGACTAACTGACTAATTGTCTAGTAGCATCTTAGATAACAACTAACTAAGTCTAGCTTCTAAGCTTCTAATCGTGGCTTACTGATAGTAAATGATAAATGATAGCTCTAATAAATATAGACATAGTAGGGACATCAAATACTTGAGAGTAAAAAGAATAGAGAATTGTTAGATGTTAAGAAAAGAAAAGTAAGAATAACAAAGCAAGGCAGTTGGTGTGTAGGGTTAGTTGGTGCCTACAGTTCAGCTTCCAGTGTATTTCTTACAAAAACTATTCTTACTAAATAGTAGCGCTCGAAAGAATAAAATCAACTAGAACAAAACTAAAGGAATCGGTCCACTAGAACAAAACTAAGAAGCAAATGAGCCAAGTTCAATGCAGACTAACAAGGCAGTGATATACAGAAGAAACAAATCTAAAGCCAATTGCAAAGAACACTAGCTATTGGCTAAGTAGACAATCAATGCACATTACTTACTTTTCCGGCACTGCTCCAATGACAAGTTTCCTAATATTATGGCTAACAACTAAATCAACAATTCCTTTTTGGACTTGATCAGCTTCGGCTACAATAATGCTTGCCTTAACCTGCCAATAAATTCATATCAACACAGACAAACCAAATCAAATCAACAATGGATTTCATAAAAAGAATTGCACAAAAACAAATCCAGTTAAAAGCACTCACATTAAAGGAAAACAAAGCACATACCTTAGCAGCACGGGAAATGGCAAAATAGTTATCCACAAGTTTCATGGTTTGTTCCCTTTCATTTCTTCTAAAAGCAGACACAACTTCAGGATTAGCCTGAGATGCTGGCATTTTCCCCACTAACACAACAAATCGACAACAAAATTAAGCAAAAAAATGTTAACTTTCACAAACAATAAAGTGAAATTGAAAATGAATTGAACTTACATAAAGTGGGAATAAGGGGAGAAGGTAAATAAACATGAATTAAAACAACTTCTGCGTTCCTGAAGTGATTGAAAGTCCATTGAAGCAAGGTGGTAGCTTTCTCGATCGATTTCCCAACGGCTACATGAACTTGACGGTTACTAGCAGCACATTGTTCCATGGTTTGAGGAAAGGGGTTGATACGGTGAAAGGAAAGGCGCGAAATTGAGGTTGGAGCATGATGGTAAGGTCGGTGAGGAGGGTGAGAAGGGTTCAAAAGCTCCATGGGTTTGGTATAGTGAAGAATAGTAGGATTTGAATTGAATTATTGGATGAGGAGAAGGAAGTGGGACACCACAAGAAGAAGAAACGGTGTGGGTAGGATTTTAGGAATGGAAATCACAACAAAGCTTGACTTTTGACTTTTGAGGGTCATTCACTCATTCATCATGGCGTGCGGATCCCATGTGATGTATCTGGGTTTTTTTCGCTTTCTATTGTTTGTAGTCAAAAGTGAAACACCGTTCCCCACTTTTCCATTTCACTTTCCCCATTAACCTTCTTTCGCTCCTCTCTCTCTAATTACGCGGTAACATTAATTACAAATAATTTATTTTTTTAAGTCGAAATAAATTCATTAGTTCCTCCTAAATCCGAGGCCTAAAAAAAGGAATACAAGGAGAAATGTCCTCCATCTAAACAGATTCGGAGTTATAGAGAGCAAATGTAGCTAAATGATGAGTTATTATCATATTGTCTTCTCTCCTAACATGCAATAATTCAAAGGTGCTCAATAAGTTTGAAATGTCTTTACAATCATGTAAAATTCTTTCGGTGTTAGAAAAATTCATGTCGAAGTCCTCAAGTCATTGACCAGTTGCAAGCAATTTGTTTCTCCCTGCAGGTTCAAAAAACTCATTTCAAAGACAAAATATAAAGTCTTCTTCATAGCTATTGCTTCAGCTGGATGAGGATCTGGTGGATCCATGAAAGACCAAATTGCACCGGCATAAAAGGAGCCAAAATGGTCTTTGGCTAATGCACCTATGTCCCATTTGGATTAATCGGTCCTGCACCAACAAAATTAATTTTGTAAAAATCATTAGGTGGTGGTATCCTTCGGGTAGGCCCTGGAGGATTTACTGGAACAACACTTGTTGGTGATGCTTTGACCAATTGCAAAGAATTGAATTCATCAGCTTATTCCAAGTGCCTTCAACTATTATTGCTGTAGTAATATATTTGTCTTCAAAATACAATTTGTTTCTTGCCCACGAAATGGAAAAAGTGAGGGATAGTACATGAGCAAGTACATCATCAAGTAAGTGAAAAGAATACAACAAGTCAACCAATCTTTAAAGTTTACTTCAGCCCCATCAAAAATAATTCCCAGTGGAGACGAGAACCAAAATTGTCTTAACCCATTCATACTCTTTGAACATATGCGATTAATATTCTCTAAATGATCTACACATCTTAAACAAAAGGGACTACAAAAAATACCTCTAGATGCCAATTTTCGCTTTATAGGAAGAGTTGTTTAAGATCCTCCATGCTAGATGAACATGTGTTATGAATGGTTTGAAGTTGCCACAATTTTTTCCAAATCTCATTGTCAATCGAAGATGTAGAGTCATGGTTTCGTGATGTATTTTTCTATTTCTTGATGCTATGATATGCAGATTTAACGATGAAAATACCTTTTCTATCTAGACCTCATACCCGTCCATCTTCTTTCCTTTCTTGAGCCAGAGGGATTTGAAGAATTTGCATTGCTTTAAAAAGTAAAAAGGTTGACTCAATGAAATTGTTGTTCTAAGAATTCTCTACTGTAACGTCCACAACTTTAGATATGCCACAGTTTGGTGGTTTCACCGTTCACACTCTGTAGCCATACTGGTATGGCAACCAAGTATCACACTGAACATTAATATATTGGTCATCACCCACAGTCCATACATTAAAAGATATTCATCAAATACTTGAAATGTTTTAAACCCCAAACTGCCGTCTTTTTTAGGAAGGCAACAGGTAGACCATTTCACCCAATTCATCTTCTTTTCACCATTTTTGCTTCCCCGCCAAAAATTACGAATTAGTATTTCAATGTGTTCACATAAACCGGTTGTTAATAAAAAACAGCTCATGACATAAGTTGGAATTGATTGAGCCACTACCTTAATGAAAGCTTCTCTCCCAACTAAAGATAAAAATATCTCCTTCCAACCCTTTAGCTTCTTTCATACCCTATCTTAAACAAAGTCAAATACCTGTTGTTTTGATCTTCCTACATAAGAGGGGAGGCCGAGATATTTTGATTGGATTTCTACTACCTTAATTTTAGTCCATCCTTAGAAAATATTTCTTCTATCTTGAGACACATTTCGACTAAGAGAAATCTTAGACTTATCAAAATTAATAAGTTGACCGGATGCTTCTTGATAGAGCTGGAGAATAGATTTAATACATTCAGCACTCTGTTGGTTATCTTGACAAAATATCAGACTATCATCTGCAAAAAATAGGTGTCTAATTTCAAGAGCATGTCTTGCAAAACGAACTCCTCGAATAGAATTTCTCTCTTGAGCTCTTGAAAGGAGGTCTGAAAACATTTATGCACACATAATAAATAAATAAATAAATAAGGGGAAAGAGGGTCCCCTTGTCTTAGTCCTCTATTTGGTGAAAATATTTCACAATGGCTTCCACTCAATATGACTGAAAAAGACACGGTTGAAACACTTCTCATGATCAAGGAGCACCGCCTAGCAGAAAAGCCCATGTTATGCTTAACCGGTTTTAAAAAAGGGCCATTCAATTTTATCATAGGCCTTTGACATGTCAAACTGCATTCACACCACCCTTTTTAGATAAGTCTTCTAACTTAAAAGACCGTAATTTTGAACCTTTAAGTTTTTAAATAAACTGTAGTTAGGTCCCGTCTCTATATTTTTAAAGGATCTAATTATAAATTATTTAAAAATTATGAGACTTTTGTTACACATTCTTTGAAAATTTTAATATGGTGGAACCCCAACTACAAATCAAACTCAGGTATTAAATACAGCTTTTGTCATTTATTTAGAAATTCTCAAATATTTTTTTGGTTTCTAATAAACAACACTGTTGCATGAATGAAATTTGGCTCGTGAGTCTCATATAATTTCAATTTTCAACAAACCGTGCTTCTCGGCCATCTAATATTGAGGGTTGGAAGAAACCATCACAAGGATGGCAAAGTATAATATTGTCTCTTTTTCAAAGTTGGAAAATAAGGTGGGTGTGGGGATTTTTCCCAAATAGTCATTAGTGCTCAAACTAATTGGTTCTCACCAATTACCGATGTTTATCAAGGTGAAAATCAAACAAATATCTACTAGTATATATTTATAATGATGATGATGATGATTGAAAAATTTACAAATCTAGACTCAAGAACCTGTTGGGAAAGAGGATCAATTTCATATTAATCCAATCCTTGGTCCATGGACAGGGTAGGACGAAAATTGGAGGGTCTCATTTAACTGCTATCTTGGAAAGCATTATGCTTATTTTTGAAATCATTTTGAGAAATTAGTTTGTGTAGCAAATTAGTTTTGGAGTTTAGGGTAGATATTTAGGGATTTTGTTTGTTCCCTATGGTTAATGAGCTCTTGAATAACCTTCTAAAAATCCTTGGAAATATTATTGGTTTTCAGATTTGTCTGTTGTTGCTCCGTTGGGTTCTCTGGGAGGTGTTGGAGAGCTAAACTGTTGATTCTTCATAACTGTGAGTGGATGACGGTCATCATCACATATTTCAGTTATTTTAAATGTCATTATTTTATATCTTTCAATATTTTTAAAACTATCTTTTATTTATTTATAAATGGGAAACACGCTTTTGGAAAATGATTTTGTTCCTTTGACAATATATTTGAGGACTATTGATATCGGTATTAACTTTGTTATTTTTGTTAATGACATGATAATGATTTTGAGATGTAATTGGTAACGGACGTGTCGGTCTAGGTGCACCTAGTTGTATAATCTCGGGTGGAGAGGACTATCCGTTAGATGGAGCCGCTTCTAAGGGAGGCCACCCTTAGGGGAGAGGGCTATCAACGAGATGTAGCTACCCCCATTATCGTTATGTGATGTGGGTGAAGGAGGAAAGAGCTATCCGTTAGATGAAGCTGCCCCTAAGGGAGGCCACCCTTAGGTGGAGAGGGCTATCAACGAGATGCAGCCGCTTCCGGATCCTCTCATGTGTGATTGTTGGAGTTCTACTTGAGATTACAATGATTATTACCGTCGCTTTGTGAAGGATTTCTCTAAACTTGCATTTCCATTTACTAGACTGACCCAAAAGAAAGTTGAGTTTCAGTGGACAGATGTATGTGAGGAGAGCTTTCAAAAGTTAAAAGAATGTTTGACTTCAGCTCCAGTCTTGGCATTGCCGGTAAGTGGTGTCGGTTATGCAGTATATTGTGATGCCTCTAGAAATGGCCTTGGTTGTGTGCTCATGCAGAATGATATGGTTATCGCTTATGCATCTAGGCAACTCAAGGGGCACGAGCAAAACTACCCCACACATGATTTGGAGATGGCAGCAGTGATTTTTGCTCTTAAGATCTGGAGGCACTATTTATATGGGGAGACTTGTGAGATCTATACTGATCACAAAAGCCTTAAGTATATTTTTCAACAGCGAGATTGGAATTTAAGGCAACGACGATGGATGGAGCTATTGAAGGATTATGACTGCACGATTCTATATCACCCTGGAAAGGCAAATGTAGTTGCAGATGCTCTGAGTAGGAAATCCATTGGTAGCCTTGCTCACATAAAAGAAATAAAAAGACCTATAGTTAAAGATTTTCAAGGACTTGTTCAAAATGGAGTTCAGTTTAATATTGATCATTCAAGTGCATTACTAACTCATGTACAAATTTGGTCCACCCTAGTTGATGACATTAAGAAGGCTCAAGGTCAAGACTTACATTTGGTGAAGGTGTTAAATGATGTGCGAAATGGTAAAGCTTCAGAATTTTCAGTTGATTCAGATGGTGTTTTGTGGTTTGGATCTCGATTGTGTGTTCCCAATGTGGATAATTTGAGGACAAAAATTTTAGAGGAAGCTCATCATTCTTCTTATACTATGCACCCAGGATCTACTAAAATGTATCAAGACTTGCGAGAGTTGTATTGGTGGGAGGGAATGAAAAGAGATGTGGCAGATTTTGTCTCTAAGTGCTTGGTATGCTGATAACTCTATTTTATATAGAGTTATATACGCATCTAAACCTAAATAATTGTTTAGAATCAAGTACAATATGTGTTAAATATAGTAGTATGAATAAAATAAACAACATTCAAGGTTTATACTCATGACTTAGCATTTTGTATATATATTGGTATGTTTGATGTGTTTGTTCAGTGCACCTGCTGTTGATGCATCTGCACCGGAAAACAAGCAGTGCATCTGCACTAGATGCAGCTGCACCAGATTGCCACAGTGCAACCAAATTTAGTGCATCTGCACCATCCTGCACCAAAGACAGAATTACTCCACAATGGAAGCACCTCAATTCATACCATGGCATAAATATCTCTATGACATCATGCTTAGTCACAAGTCACATGGAGGCACCATGGCAACTTGCAAAAGGATGCACCTGCATCGCATGCAGCTGCACTACATGCAGTTGCACCATCCTGAAAGGGAGGAAAAATGCCAACACCGGAAGCACCTCAAACTCAAAGAAGATAAAGGCACCACAAGATGACATCATAATTGGTCACAAATCACATGGGTCACACGGGAACCTTTCAAAGGAGGTGCCTACAATATATGGCCATTTGAAGAGTCATCTTATAAAGGACACATGGCTACACCTAATTGGACCATTCTTTGCACTTGAGTGAAAAACTCAAATGGCATCATCAACTTCTGAAAAGTAACCATGGTTAAGTTAACTTTGTCTCCAAGCAAACCCTCACTTGAAGGAAATCTCAAGGCCTATATAAAGGACTCAACTATTCACTTGAAAGATATATAGATTTTTACATACTTACTTCTTGTTCTTTCTATTTTAGTTTTTTTATAGTTTTCAAGTTTATTTTCTTGTAGTTCTTTTTATATTTTCTTAGTGTTAGAAATTAGTTGTAAGCAAATATATGCAAGAGTCTTTCAATTGTTGTAATTCTTACTCTTTTGAATTCTCTTGTACTTTCCTTCATTGTAACATGTTTTCATTCAATTATATTTGCTTTGATATGCTCATCATGAGCTAATTCCCTTAAGTTGGGATGTTCTAACTTTCCAATAATCTTTTGAGGAAAGTTATTGAGTTTTCAAGTGGTGTAAGCACTTTAGTTCTTGTGTTTAAATACTTAATCTTGTTTAAGGTTGATTACTTAGAACAAGTAGAGTTATATTCACTTAATTGGCTTATAACTAGAAATCAAGGACTAAGTAAGGATAAGTGTTTAATAAAGCTTTTTGTTAAACTAGTTTTAATGAAGTTAGCTTGTTAATTCCATGTTAATTCCTAACCTTAGGTTAACATAGTCCTTACAAGAGTGTAGTAAGATCTTAAGATACAAGAGTGTACTTATTTAGCAAATTGGATTATCTGTAAGGGGGCGAGAGAGGCACTGACAACCCTACTCTTTACCGCAAAAAAACAGGATCATAAGAGCTTGTAACGAAACTCTGAAGAAAGTAGCTGACCAGCACACACTGATGCAGCTGCACTAAGTGCAACTGCACCACAAGAAAACACAATACACTCAAAAGTGATTTAGCTTGTGAAGACATCTCAACTTTCATTCTCAACTGATTTCTTACACAATTTACTTGCTTTCTGTTTAATTTATTTTCATTTCAACTTCAACCAAAACCCAAAATTCTGAATAGTGTAGTTACACTAGTTTATCTTTCTTTACAACAACATATAAGAGTTAATCCAATCTCTGTGGGTTCGATCTTTTATACTATAACTTGTGACTGTGTATACTTGCACACGTATTTTCACACACCAAGTTTTTGGCGCCGTTGCCGGGGATTGTCATTAATTTTTGTTGTTTTAAAGATAGTAGATTAGTGTTTATTTTCTATTTTGTTATTCTGGTATTTTGTTTTTCTGTGCAGAAACAGGTGCTGTTACACCTAGTGCATCTGCACTAGCTTATGCCCAGAGACAAACCACCAGAATTTGAGTTTAATCCAGAGATAGAAAGACAGTTTAGAAGGTTGCGAAGAATCCAAAAAGAAAGGCAGCAAAGTCGCAGAAATACCATGTCTCAACAAGGTGAAGGAGGAGGTACTGGATCACAACAAGGTCCTCAATATGGTCCTCAACCAGATCACAGGTACAGACTCATCAATATGGATCCCATAGGTATGATTAATGATAGAGATAGACCTATGAGAGATTATGTTATGTTTGATCATCAAAACATGCAAACAAGCATAGCAAGACCTCACATAGAGGCTATCCATTTTGAATTTAAACCTATGATGTTTCAAATGTTACAAACAATTGGTCAATATGGTGGACATCCTCATGAGGATCCCCATGAACATTTAAAACAGTTTTTAGAAATTTGTAGTAACTTTATCATTCCTGGTGTTAGTGAAGATGCATTTAGACTTAAGTTATTTCCATATTCTTTGAAAGATAAGGCTAAATCTTGGTTAAATTCATTGGAGCCTAATTCTATTCATTCATGGAATGAAATGGCTGAAAAGTTTTTGGCAAAATATTTTCCACCCATTAAAAATGCCAGAATGAGAAATGATATTACATTTTTTAGACAAAAAACCAAGAATCATTATTTGAAGCATGGGAAAGATGGAAAGAACTTTTAAGAAAATGTCCACACCATGGTCTTCCAGTTATTATTCAAATGGAAACATTTTATAATGGTCTGGAACCACAAACCAGAATAATGCTTGATGCATCATCTGGAGGTGTTTTGTTAAATCTGTCTTATAATGAAGCATGTGAATTGATTGATAGAATTGCTACTAATAGTTCTAGTTGGCCTATTGAGAGGGTAAGTGCCCAAAAGAAATCATCAGGGGTACTGTTGCTTGAAAACGTGAACGTTCTTTTGTGCAAGTGTACACAATCGTAACAAGTAATATAATGAAAGTAGAGATCGTTCCCACGAGGATTAATTTGCCAAACAAGAGTTTAATCAAAGTAACAATTAGTGATTTTAGTAACAAAAGTAAATGACACACAATTGGTTGGGTAACAAGTAACAAACAACTAAAAAGGTATTAGGGTAGTGGAAATCAGATTTGGGACAAGTTGAGATGCAATACTTCAATAAATCCATTAAAATGCTCAAAATGCTATGTTAAGTGTAACGCCCTAAAATTTAATCAAATTATTTCGAAGTTGGATTGCCGTAGGATGATTGTAAGAATTGAAATTATGGGCGTAGTAGCTATGTTGAAAACGAGTTAGATGATAATCACGTGTTGTGGGCTAGTTAAAAATAGCATTGGGCTCCCTTCCTATGTGGATAAAGTCCCAAATAATTTAGCCCATTATGTTTCTCACTTATTATAAGTGGAGAGGATTAATTTAGGGTTGAGAGAGAGAGGAATTTCGGATTAGAGCAGCCACCAAAGAGAGAGAAAAGAAGAGAGAAAACAATTCCCGTTTTTCTCAAACCTGTCACCGTAAAATTGCGATTCCGGTTTCGTTAACCGTTGGATCGTCTTCGTTTTTGGGCAGAAGGTTCGTAAGATATAGTTCTACACTTTCACCGTTCGGATCTTCGAAACGAGTTCTGAGGAGAGAGATATTGGCTTCGCACTGAAGCTGCAGTTTGGGGGAGTCGCCGTATTCGGAGATCGAGGAACGAGGCTAGGAGGGAGTTTGCGCCACCATAGTTGAGGTAAGGGTGGGCTTAACCTTGATAATGGGTTGATGATAATTATGTGTGGGTAGTCTAGGGTTTTGTTGAATTGTTCGTGTCGTTGCATATCGTGTTTTCGTTGAGATTGGTGCTTTGATGATTATTGCACGTTATTGTGATTTGTTTCGTTATTTGTTGTTGCGTGATTGTTGTATCACGATGATGGTGTTGTTATTGTTCGTGTTTTTGTTGTTGCTGTGCGTGGTTGATTGTTGTTGTCGCGTTGTCGAATTGTCGTTTTTGTTGTGGTGGTTGCGGTGTCGTTGCCGTTAGGGTTTGGTGTTTGGCAATTTAGCGATTCTGGACACAGGTTCGGTTTTTATAAAACTGGCGCTTTTTGGTAGATCCAAAAATTATGAGGTTGATTTTTTTTGAAAATAGACTTAACGCCGGTCGTTTTGGCACTGGTTTCGTCAAATTCGGAGTTGTATAGCTCGAGTTATAGGTGATACAAGTTAGGTTAAAATTCTGGAAACGATTTGGGTATAGATTCGGTATTTCGGTGACTGGGAACGTTGTATTGACCGAAAAATTATGTGGTTTATTTTTCTGGAAAATAGACTTAATGCTTGTTAATTTGGCACTGGTTTGGTTGCGTTTAGAGTTGTGTAGCTCGAGATATGAATTCCACAAGTTAGAGTAAGATTCTGGAAACAATCTGGACACAGGGTCAGTGTTTTGGTTACCACGTTTTCAAAAGAACTCCTTTTCGAACGAATCCAATTTCTTTGAAAACTAGACAAAATTTGCCCCAGTTTATGCACAAGTTTCATGCAGTTTTATTGAGTCTTGGTCACTTTGGAATTGCTTGAATTTGAAGGACAGAAACTGTCCTCTTTTGCAACTAGCCTGTGTGCTTTTCGAAAACTGTACCTATTGGACACTCTCCTTCAAAAACTGAACTTAGGGATGATAACCAGACCCATAGGGCTTTCCAACAAGTATTTATTTGTTGAAATCCGATGTCGTTTGCTATTTTAATTAATTCGCTGAAGTAGGTGCGATGTGCCTAGGCGCTGTGCGCCAGTCTTGTGCGTGGTGTGCGTGCGTTATGTCCGCGTTGTGGAGCCGTCTGGTGTTAATATTTCAGGTGCAGTGCTGGTATGCTCAGGAGAGTTTAGTGGTAGCTGTGATGCTACAACTTGGTGCTATTTTTGGTGAAATCATTTGTTTTGATTCTGGTGATATAGTATTTATTTTAAATACTTGTTATGGTGAGTTGGTGCATAATCATGGTGTCGCATTGTCATATGCATGTTTTGGTGATATAGGCTCTGCCTCTGGTGTTTATTGGTGATATGCCCGTCGTGGCTCATTTTGGTGATCGGTACCGCATGCATATGCCCACTGGAGGGGTTGCATATCATCCCATTGTCTATGAATGTTATAATTTTGGTGGTTCACTGTCAAATGGATTTTTCCTTTGGTATCTGGTGCTGTGATATGGTGTAATTGTATTGTGTTGCTGTAGTTACCTGATGCTAGCATATTTTTATCATCTGCTTATTATCTCTGTTAGACTCACCCCTTCTGCTTGGAATGTTGCTCTCATGCGGCAACGCTGCAGGTGATCGCTAGTGCTCGTGGAGGAATTGCTAGGTTTTGCTTCCTCTCTCGTTTGGGTCTGTGTCAGCTCTGATATGTAGCACCGGGGAGTCGTTAGTTATCGTTTTGAACTATTATTTTAGTTATTGGAAATTGTTTTAATTTATTTTGGAGATGTCTTTAATTGTTAATTCTGGAGATGTTTAAACTGGTTAATATTTCCGCTGCTTGGTGATTTCTTTTATATAAATTATTTTGGAGATTTTCCTTTTTTAAAAATGGTGAAAAAATGTAGCGCCCTTCGAGGTGACTCTGATAATTGTCTATTTAATTGTAATAGTAAAAGGGGGGTGTTACATTAGTGGTATCAGAGCAGTTCGGTCTGTCCGGCCAAGTTGTCGAGTCGTCGAGTCGAGTAACACTTGAGTAATTGTTACTCGTTTCTGGTTATAGTTTCTGTTGCAGTGTTAGGTTGAGATGGCAGGACGGAACGATGCTGCACTCGCTGCTGCTTTGCAGGCTGTGGCTCAAGCTGTGGAGAATAACCCATGTGCTGCTGGTGATGCTGGGTCGCGCAGTTTGGCTACGTTTCAGAGGGAGAATCCTCCTACCTTTAAGGGCAAGTATAACCCTGATGGTGCTTTGGCGTGGCTGAAAGAGATGGAGAGAATCTTTCGTGTTATGGATTGCTCTGAGGCGCAGAAAGTCAGGTATGGTACTCATATGCTGGCAGAGGAGGCTGATGACTGGTGGTTGGAGGTGAGGCAGAGGTTGGCGACTGTGAATGAAGAGGTCACTCGGGCTGCGTTCGGCAGAGAATTTCTGAGAAAGTATTATCCTGAAGATGTCCGTGGGAAGAAAGAGATTGAGTTTCTGGAGCTGAAGCAGGGTAATATGTCGGTGACTGAGTATGCTGCCAAGTTCATTGAATTGGCGAAGTTCTATCCACATTATGGTGAGGCTGGTGCTGAATTCTCCAAATGCATCAAGTTTGAAAATGGGTTGCGGGCCGTATAGAATGTCTGCATCTGAATTGTCAGAACTGAAGAAGCAACTCGAGGATCTGCTTGAAAAGAAATTTGTGAGGCCAAGTGTGTCGCCGTGGGGAGCTCCAGTGTTGTTGGTGAAAAAGAAAGATGGTAGTATGAGGTTGTGCGTAGACTATCGGCAGCTGAATAAGGTGACTATTAAGAACAAGTATCCGCTTCCGAGGATTGATGACTTAATGGATCAGTTGGTGGGTGCTCAGGTGTTCAGTAAAATAGATTTGAGATCGGGTTATCATCAGATCAAGGTGAAAGACGAAGACATTCAGAAGACAGCTTTCAGAACCCGTTATGGGCATTATGAGTATTCCGTGATGCCTTTCGGTGTGACTAATGCGCCGGGAGTGTTCATGGAGTACATGAATCGTATCTTTCGTGAGTATCTGGATCGGTTTGTGGTGGTATTCATTGACGACATCCTAATTTATTCTAAGTCAGAAGAGGAGCATGCAGAACATCTGAGAGTGGTATTGGAAATTCTGAGGGACAGGAAATTATATGCGAAGCTGTCTAAGTGTGAGTTTTGGTTGAAGGAGGTTAGCTTTCTGGGTCATGTTATTTCGGGGAATGGAATTGCCGTGGATCCGTCTAAGGTTGATGCCGTGTTACAATGGGAGTCTCCGAAGTCAGTTACTGAGATTAGAAGTTTTCTGGGTCTGGCAGGTTACTATAGGAGGTTTATAGAAGGATTTTCGAAGTTGGCACTTCCGTTGACTCAGTTGACTTGCAAGGGTAAAGCTTTCATCTGGGATGACTGTTGTGAAGAGAGCTTTAAAGAATTGAAGAAGAGGTTGACGACGTCTCCTGTTCTGACGTTGCCTAATCCGGAAGAGTCGTTTGTGGTGTATTGTGATGCTTCCAAGATGGGGTTGGGAGGTGTGCTTATGCAGAATGGTAAGGTAGTTGCCTATGCGTCGAGACAGTTGAGGACTCATGAGAAGAACTACCCTACCCATGATTTAGAACTTGCTGCAGTTGTGTTCGCGTTGAAAATTTGGAGACATTATCTGTATGGTTCGAGGTTTGAGGTGTTCAGTGATCATAAGGGTTTGCAGTATCTGTTTGATCAGAAAGAGTTGAATATGAGACAGCGCAGATGGTTGGAGTTGCTGAAAGACTATGACTTTAGCTTGAACTATCATCCGGGAAAGGCTAATGTGGTAGCTGACGCTTTAAGTCGAAAGACGTTGCATATGTCAGCAATGATGGTTAGAGAACTCGAATTAATTGAGCAGTTCAGGGATATGAGTTTGGTTTGTGAAGTGACGCCTCAGAGTGTCAGATTGGGGATGTTGAAGATTGATAATGAATTCATGGCTAGCATTCGAGAAGCTCAGAAGTTAGATGTTAAATTAGTTGACCTGATGGTTGGGATTGATCAATCCAAGAATAAAGACTTTGAGTTGGATGCGCAGAATGTATTGAAGTACCGTGGGAGAATCTGCATTCCTGATGATGAGGAGATGAAAAGAGCAATTTTAGAAGAAGGTCATAGGAGTAAGTTGAGTATCTATCCGGGAGCTACAAAGATGTATCAGGATCTGAAGAAGATGTTTTGGTGGCCTGGTATGAAGCGTGATGTGGCGCAGTTTGTGTATTCCTGCTTGACTTGTCAGAAATCGAAGGTTGAGCATCAGAAGCCTGCTGGGTTGATGCAACCGTTGGAGATTCCGGAATGGAAGTGGGATAGTATTTCTATGGATTTCGTGATAGGGTTACCTAATACTGTGAGGGGGCACGATTCGATTTGGGTGATTGTGGATAGATTGACGAAGTCTGCTCATTTTATTCCTATCAATATCACGTATCCGGTGTCGAGATTGGCAGAGATTTATATTCAGGTGATTGTGAAGTTGCATGGTGTTCCTTTGTGCATTGTGTCTGACAGAGATCCTAGGTTCACTTCTGATTTCTGGAAGAGTTTGCAAGAAGCGTTGGGTTCTAAATTGAGGTTGAGTTCAGCTTATCATCCTCAAACTGATGGGCAGACAGAGAGGACCATTCAGTCGTTGGAAGACTTGTTGAGATCTTGTGTTCTTGAGCAGGGAGGTGCGTGGGATACTCACCTTCCGTTGATCGAGTTTACTTACAACAATAGTTACCATTCTAGCATCGGGATGGCACCGTTCGAGGCATTGTATGGTCGGAGATGTAGGACTCCGTTGTGTTGGCATGAATCTGGGGAGAGTATTGTTCTTGGACCCGAGGTTGTTCGAGAGACTACTGAAAAGGTGAAATTGATCCGTGAGAAAATGAAAGCGTCGCAGAGTAGACAGAAGAGCTATCATGATAAGAGAAGGAAGGATTTAGAATTCCAAGCTGGTGATCATGTGTTTTTGAGAGTCACGCCTATGGCTGGTGTTGGGCGTGCATTGAAGACAAAGAAGTTGACTCCTCGTTTCATTGGACCGTATCAGATCACTGAGAGAATTGGTAATGTTGCTTATAGGGTGGCCTTGCCGCCTAATCTTTCGAATTTGCACGATGTATTTCATGTGTCGCAACTTCGGAAGTATATTTCGGATCCGTCCCATGTGATTCCGATGGATGATGTGCATGTGCGGGATAATCTCACTGTGGAGACAATGCCTGTGCGAATTGAAGATCGTGAAGTGAAGACTTTACGTGGCAAAGAGATAAACCTGGTAAAAGTGGTCTGGTTAGGAGCTGCTGGTGAAAGCATGACATGGGAGTTGGAGAGCAAGATGCGAGAGTCCTATCCAGAGCTGTTTGAATCAGGTATGTTTTCGAGGACGAAAATATTCTAAGTGGGGGAGAGTTGTAACGCCCTAAAATTTAATCAAATTATTTCGAAGTTGGATTGCCGTAGGATGATTGTAAGAATTGAAATTATGGGCGTAGTAGCTATGTTGAAAACGAGTTAGATGATAATCACGTGTTGTGGGCTAGTTAAAAATAGCATTGGGCTCCCTTCCTATGTGGATAAAGTCCCAAATAATTTAGCCCATTATGTTTCTCACTTATTATAAGTGGAGAGGATTAATTTAGGGTTGAGAGAGAGAGGAATTTCGGATTAGAGCAGCCACCAAAGAGAGAGAAAAGAAGAGAGAAAACAATTCCCGTTTTTCTCAAACCTGTCACCGTAAAATTGCGATTCCGGTTTCGTTAACCGTTGGATCGTCTTCGTTTTTGGGCAGAAGGTTCGTAAGATATAGTTCTACACTTTCACCGTTCGGATCTTCGAAACGAGTTCTGAGGAGAGAGATATTGGCTTCGCACTGAAGCTGCAGTTTGGGGGAGTCGCCGTATTCGGAGATCGAGGAACGAGGCTAGGAGGGAGTTTGCGCCACCATAGTTGAGGTAAGGGTGGGCTTAACCTTGATAATGGGTTGATGATAATTATGTGTGGGTAGTCTAGGGTTTTGTTGAATTGTTCGTGTCGTTGCATATCGTGTTTTCGTTGAGATTGGTGCTTTGATGATTATTGCACGTTATTGTGATTTGTTTCGTTATTTGTTGTTGCGTGATTGTTGTATCACGATGATGGTGTTGTTATTGTTCGTGTTTTTGTTGTTGCTGTGCGTGGTTGATTGTTGTTGTCGCGTTGTCGAATTGTCGTTTTTGTTGTGGTGGTTGCGGTGTCGTTGCCGTTAGGGTTTGGTGTTTGGCAATTTAGCGATTCTGGACACAGGTTCGGTTTTTATAAAACTGGCGCTTTTTGGTAGATCCAAAAATTATGAGGTTGATTGTTTTTGAAAATAGACTTAACGCCGGTCGTTTTGGCACTGGTTTCGTCAAATTCGGAGTTGTATAGCTCGAGTTATAGGTGATACAAGTTAGGTTAAAATTCTGGAAACGATTTGGGTATAGATTCGGTATTTCGGTGACTGGGAACGTTGTATTGACCGAAAAATTATGTGGTTTATTTTTCTGGAAAATAGACTTAATGCTTGTTAATTTGGCACTGGTTTGGTTGCGTTTAGAGTTGTGTAGCTCGAGATATGAATTCCACAAGTTAGAGTAAGATTCTGGAAACAATCTGGACACAGGGTCAGTGTTTTGGTTACCACGTTTTCAAAAGAACTCCTTTTCGAACGAATCCAATTTCTTTGAAAACTAGACAAAATTTGCCCCAGTTTATGCACAAGTTTCATGCAGTTTTATTGAGTCTTGGTCACTTTGGAATTGCTTGAATTTGAAGGACAGAAACTGTCCTCTTTTTCAACTAGCCTGTGTGCTTTTCGAAAACTGTACCTATTGGACACTCTCCTTCAAAAACTGAACTTAGGGATGATAACCAGACCCATAGGGCTTTCCAACAAGTATTTATTTGTTGAAATCCGATGTCGTTTGCTATTTTAATTAATTCGCTGAAGTAGGTGCGATGTGCCTAGGCGCTGTGCGCCAGTCTTGTGCGTGGTGTGCGTGCGTTATGTCCGCGTTGTGGAGCCGTCTGGTGTTAATATTTCAGGTGCGGTGCTGGTATGCTCAGGAGAGTTTAGTGGTAGCTGTGATGCTACAACTTGGTGCTATTTTTGGTGAAATCATTTGTTTTGATTCTGGTGATATAGTATTTATTTTAAATACTTGTTATGGTGAGTTGGTGCATAATCATGGTGTCGCATTGTCATATGCATGTTTTGGTGATATAGGCTCTGCCTCTGGTGTTTATTGGTGATATGCCCGTCGTGGCTCATTTTGGTGATCGGTACCGCATGCATATGCCCACTGGAGGGGTTGCATATCATCCCATTGTCTATGAATGTTATAATTTTGGTGGTTCACTGTCAAATGGATTTTTCCTTTGGTATCTGGTGCTGTGATATGGTGTAATTGTATTGTGTTGCTGTAGTTACCTGATGCTAGCATATTTTTATCATCTGCTTATTATCTCTGTTAGACTCACCCCTTCTGCTTGGAATGTTGCTCTCATGCGGCAACGCTGCAGGTGATCGCTAGTGCTCGTGGAGGAATTGCTAGGTTTTGCTTCCTCTCTCGTTTGGGTCTGTGTCAGCTCTGATATGTAGCACCGGGGAGTCGTTAGTTATCGTTTTGAACTATTATTTTAGTTATTGGAAATTGTTTTAATTTATTTTGGAGATGTCTTTAATTGTTAATTCTGGAGATGTTTAAACTGGTTAATATTTCCGCTGCTTGGTGATTTCTTTTATATAAATTATTTTGGAGATTTTCCTTTTTTAAAAATGGTGAAAAAATGTAGCGCCCTTCGAGGTGACTCTGATAATTGTCTATTTAATTGTAATAGTAAAAGGGGGGTGTTACATTAAGTGCTGCAGCACTAGGTGCTGCCGCAATTGTGCATTATGTCTAATGCTTAACACTAGACTTTAGTCGCCCCAAATTATGTCTAATTCGGAAGAGATTATTTCCCTAGGCTACTGGAGAACAAGCAGCATTACACCTAAGTGTTTTACCTCATGGCTTATGCCTCTCCTATGTCTAGGACTCAAGCAAGGAACAACTATATGTCTATAGTGCAACATACCATGTTATCTTGTGAGATATATATACAAACCATGTCTGTGAATGTATATCTACTTAGATTAGACGGCCAATCCTAATCTAAGATGGAAATAGTAAAAACACACAAGATAAAGTGCTCAACACAATAACACAAGCATTAAGAACAAATTAACTTCATTAAATTTATAATAGCATCCCAACTACAGAGGTTTAGCTCATATTGAGCTTACACAACATTACAACTAAACTAAACATCAAGGGAAGTAAGAATTTCATACTAAAACCCAAGAAGAGAAGTTCAACTACAAGTCTTGATACTGGGACAGCTTCAATGGTGATTCACCAAGCAATTCCAGCTCTCAAATGTAGCTCATTCGAAGTTGAAGTAGATCTAACGTTGCTGCAGCAATCAATATCCCAGCAATTGACTCTAAGTAACAATGGAGGCACAAAAACTTGAGGCTATGTCTATACCTCAGGAATTCGGCTTAACCTAATTCTGGGGGTGAGTGCCTTTATATAGGGAAGGCCTTGGGATGAGAGAAACCCTAAATGGTGGAGGCACATTTTGTCCTTTTCAAGGCACAATGTCCTTTTTGCCCAAAACCCTAGGTCATTCACGCATCACCAATGATTGGCACGCACACCCACGCATGACACACGCTGACAGCTGTCCTTGCCTTGATTTCCGTGTTTCTTGCTACATTCTCTCTCATGTTGCGTAAAATGGCAATGCTGCCACAACAGGTGCTGCAGCAATTAAACACACATATTAAACCACAATTGGGCACCAAAGTGCCCATTAATAACATAATTCAGCTTGCACCTTTAATTATTCTAAACTAACCTATTTACAACATTAATCACTAAATTGCTTGAGAATTAACAATGATTTAAGCTTGAAATAAGAGGTAATAACAATCATATTTGATTGTTATCAGGTACATGAAATTAGTTAAATATCAGCCCTATCTGCTCAAGTAGCCTCACTAGCAAACATGTTCAAAAACTTCACCACAACCAGTGCAACTGCATCTAGTGCAGCTGCACCAGTAGAGAACACTGCAGCATCAATAGAACAAGCCCCTCCAGGAATAGTAAGTTGTGTCTATTGTGGAAGAGGTCACCTTTATGAGGAATGTTCTAGCAACCCTGTCTCTGTAAATTATGTAAGTTATAATAGGAATAACAACCCTTACCCAAACACCTACAATCCAGATTGGAACAATCACTCAGATTTCTGGTGGGGGAACAATACTAGTGCACCTGCACCAAGTGCAACTGCACCAACCCTTCCACCAGGATTTCAATCTCAGAACTACCAAAGGCCACAACAACAACAACCTGCTACTGATAACTCTATAGAGGGTTTGCTCCAATCTTTCATTAGTGAAACTAGAACAGCTAAGCAAGCCCAAGATGCATCAATCAAAAATTTGGAGAATCAGGTAGGTCAGTTAGCAACTGCTCTGTATCAGAGACCAACAGGTACATTACCATCCAATACAGAAGCAAGTCCATCTCAGAGGCCAGGTAAAGAACAGGTCAAAGCTATCTCTCTCAGGAATGGGAAAGATCTTACAGAACCTTATGAGAATGAAGGTACAGGTAAGGGAGAAAAAAATAAAAATGAAAAAAATTCTCAAAATGCAGAAGCACCTGATGCATCTGCATCTCATGAAGTTCCAACTCCAAGGTTAGTTCCTGAATACCCTCCTCCTCCTTTTCCTCAAAGATTAAAAAAGGCACATGAGGAGAAGCAATTCAGTAAGTTTTTAGATGTTTTAAAACAATTGCATATTAATGTTCCCTTGATTGAAGCATTGCAACTAATGCCTAATTATGCTAAATTCATGAAAGATGTTCTTTCAAAAAGAAAAAGATTAGGTGAATTTGAAACTGTTGCTTTGTCAAAAGAATGTAGTTTGGTTTTGCAAAACAAAATTCCAAGAAAATTGAAAGATGCAGGTAGCTTTACAATTCCATTTTCAATAGGTAATTACTATACAGGTCGTACATTGTGTGATTTAGGAGCAAGCATCAACTTGATGCCTAAATCTGTCTTTACACAGTTAGGAATTGGAAATGCTAAACCTACGTCTTTAACATTGTCACTTGCAGACAGGTCAATAGCTTACCCAGAAGGAATCATAGAAGATATATTGGTAAAGATTGACAAATTTGTATTTCCTGCAGATTTTGTTATCCTTGACTTTATTGCAGATGAATATGTACCAGTGATTCTTGGAAGACCATTCTTAGCAACTGGGAAAACATTGATTGATGTGCAAAAAGGAGAACTAACCATGAAAGTAAATGATCAAGAGGTGAAATTCAATGTAATGAATGCTCTGAAATATCCTGCAGAGGAGAGTGAAGAATGTTCAGCAATCATCTCTCTTGATCAACTGATGCAGAAGCAATTCCACAAACAACATGATCATCTGATGAATGCTCTAGCATCCAGTGCTCCTGCCTTGATAGAAGAAGAAATTGAAGAAAAACATCCTCCACAAAATGAGCTTAAATTTTTTCAAGAAAATGAGAATTGTTATCCCAAATGCTTATTGGTTGGGGCATGGGATCACTTGCTTCCCCATGCCAAATACATGGGAGTTCTAACAAAAAGAAGAAAGAGGAAGGATGATATTTTCTTCTTGTCCTATTATCCACCCTAACTTAGGTTTTGAATGACAAGTCTAGCTAAAGACTATAAAATAAGCGCTACTGGGAGGCAACCCAGATTTTTAGGACTAGTTGTGTTTTGTGTGTTTTTGTTTTTACTTTTGCAGGTATGAATGAATGGTCTTGTGCAGATGCCGTCAATTATGCAGAATTCTGATGCAGTAGCACTGTGTGCAGATGCATTAGTGGCTGAAGATATCTGCCACAAGACTTAGTCAGGTTGAAGACTCTTAAATCAAGCGCTTATGGGAGGCAACCCATGATTTTGAAGTATTAATTATGTTTGTTTTAATTTATGTTTTGAAGTATTTTGTATGAAAACAGGTTAAGAGAATTCCCAGTGCAGCTGCACTGCATGCACCTGCACTATCAAAATTTCAGTGCTCCTGAATCAAACTCCACAACACACTGGGGTGAAAATTTAAATGCTGAGAAGAATGTTGCAGAGCAACCTGATGCAGGTGCACCTGATGCAACTACATCCACCACTGATGTACCTGATGCAACTGCATCCAAATCTGAGGAGCCCAAAAAGAAGAGACAGAAGGCGAAGCATTCTGCAGTGAGGTCTAGCTCAAGGCTAAGGAGTGGGGCATCAAAACAGTAATTATATTTGAATGTTGTTAAATATTATGTTTAATTATGCTTTTGGATAATTATATTTTGCACTATGTTATTTTGTGATCTAATCCTCCTCCCATGGTTTTTATTTTTAAAGAGCAGTGAGGACACTGCTCAGCTTTAAGTTGGGGGGAGAAGTTAACTTATTATATTATGCATATGTGTTTAACTATAGTATGTGTGTCTGCTTTGATATATGTTTGTTCTTATATATGTTTGTTTTTATGTGTGTCTACATGTTTAAATATGTGTTAGGATTTGATAGATTCGAAGCATGATCAGCTTAAAAATCTTTTTCACAAATACAGACAAATGCATCTCTTTGAACTGATTTTTAATGATGAAAAGAGAGAAAAAGAAAAGAAGCCTTGTTTTCCCCAAATGACCATTGTTATTATTACTTTGACACATCAAAGCTGAGTTTTTGGAAAAAAAAAGAACCTTGCTATGAGAAGAACTATCTGATGCAAAAGGAATTTTTAGAAAACTAAAGTCAAAAACAAATTTCTACTAAAAATATAGAAGAGCATAAAGAATTAAGTTTGGGGGAGTTTTTATGAATACTAAGGCAAAGTATGAAAAACTTAGAGTGGTCAATGCAAAAGGTTACCATAAATACTACCAAAAGTGTCCAAAGTGTTGTAATTAGCTATATTTGCCTGAGTCATTAAACTGTACCCGTTCCAATAGTACATTTGGTCTGAAAAGAAAAATTCAAAAACAAAGAAAAAGAAGAAAGGAAGACAGAACCAAAGAAAAAAGTATGCACAAGGGGGTCAGTGAGGAAGGTAATATATGCTACAAATCTTGAAAAGTAGTATCAGTGCAGCTGCACTCAATGCACCTGCACCGTCACAAAAAGTTCAGTGCAACTGCACTAGCACAAAAATACCCAGTGCAACTGCACTTCAAAAAAACGATGCACCTGCACTCACTGCATCTGCATCAAGAAAAAGAACCACCAAAAATACAAATAGTGCATTGACGCAACAGTTTTGAAATACTCAAATCAAAGTCCTTTGTTGTGCTTAAAGCCCCCCAAGTCTTGAAGATGTTGTTAGTCTAGTCTATATTTTGAAACATATTTGTTTTGACCAAACGTGATCTAAACATTTCAAAGGCTAAGAGAAACTTTTTACTCAGTTTTGGAACTGATTGAATCTCAGTGGGGCACACACTCACACAAATGAGTTTTAATAGCTTTGGATGTTTTGGAATTCAAAGGCACAAAGACAAAAGTTTCTGAAAAATGAAGTTCATGAGTTGCATTTATTGAAAATCATTCTGTGAAAGAGATATGAGCTAATCTGTTCTTATTAATTCTAGAAATCTTATTTACGTTTTCTTTTTGTCATTGCTTGAGGACAAGCAACGATTTAAGTTTGGGGGTGTGATAACTCTATTTTATATAGAGTTATATACGCATCTAAACCTAAATAATTGTTTAGAATCAAGTACAATATGTGTTAAATATAGTAGTATGAATAAAATAAACAACATTCAAGGTTTATACTCATGACTTAGCATTTTGTATATATATTGGTATGTTTGATGTGTTTGTTCAGTGCACCTGCTGTTGATGCATCTGCACCGGAAAACAAGCAGTGCATCTGCACTAGATGCAGCTGCACCAGATTGCCACAGTGCAACCAAATTTAGTGCATCTGCACCATCCTGCACCAAAGACAGAATTACTCCACAATGGAAGCACCTCAATTAATACCATGGCATAAATATCTCTATGACATCATGCTTAGTCACAAGTCACATGGAGGCACCATGGCAACTTGCAAAAGGATGCACCTGCATCGCATGCAGCTGCACTACATGCAGTTGCACCATCCTGAAAGGGAGGAAAAATGCCAACACCGGAAGCACCTCAAACTCAAAGAAGATAAAGACACCACAAGATGACATCATAATTGGTCACAAATCACATGGGTCACACGGGAACCTTTCAAAGGAGGTGCCTACAATATATGGCCATTTGAAGAGTCATCTTATAAAGGACACATGGCTACACCTAATTGGACCATTCTTTGCACTTGAGTGAAAAACTCAAATGGCATCATCAACTTCTGAAAAGTAACCATGGTTAAGTTAACTTTGTCTCCAAGCAAACCCTCACTTGAAGGAAATCTCAAGGCCTATATAAAGGACTCAACTCTTCACTTGAAAGATATATAGATTTTTACATACTTACTTCTTGTTCTTTCTATTTTAGTTTTTTATAGTTTTCAAGTTTATTTTCTTGTAGTTCTTTTTATATTTTCTTAGTGTTAGAAATTAGTTGTAAGCAAATATATGCAAGAGTCTTTCAATTGTTGTAATTCTTACTCTTTTGAATTCTCTTGTACTTTCCTTCATTGCAACATGTTTTCATTCAATTATATTTGCTTTGATATGCTCATCATGAGCTAATTCCCTTAAGTTGGGATGTTCTAACTTTCCAATGATCTTTTGAGGAAAGTTATTGAGTTTTCAAGTGGTGTAAGCACTTTAGTTCTTGTGTTTAAATACTTAATCTTGTTTAAGGTTGATTACTTAGAACAAGTAGAGTTATATTCACTTAATTGGCTTATAACTAGAAATCAAGGACTAAGTAAGGATAAGTGTTTAATAAAGCTTTTTGTTAAACTAGTTTTAATGAAGTTAGCTTGTTAATTCCATGTTAATTCCTAACCTTAGGTTAACATAGTCCTTACAAGAGTGTAGTAAGATCTTAAGATACAAGAGTGTACTTATTTAGCAAATTGGATTATCTGTAAGGGGGCGAGAGAGGCACTGACAACCCTACTCTTTACCGCAAAAAAACAGGATCATAAGAGCTTGTAACGAAACTCTGAAGAAAGTAGCTGACCAGCACACACTGATGCAGCTGCACTAAGTGCAACTGCACCACAAGAAAACACAATACACTCAAAAGTGATTTAGCTTGTGAAGACATCTCAACTTTCATTCTCAACTGATTTCTTACACAATTTACTTGCTTTCTGTTTAATTTATTTTCATTTCAACTTCAACCAAAACCCAAAATTCTGAATAGTGTAGTTACACTAGTTTATCTTTCTTTACAACAACATATAAGAGTTAATCCAATCTCTGTGGGTTCGATCTTTTATACTATAACTTGTGACTGTGTATACTTGCACACGTATTTTCACACACCATATGCCAGCAAGTAAAGATTGAACATCAAAAGCCAGCTGGATTACTTCAACCTATTGAAATACCAGAGTGGAAGTGGGAAGGTATTGCTATGGATTTTGTGACGGGTTTACCAAAAACCCAAAAAGGTCATGACTCAGTATGGGTGATTATAGACCGCTTAACGAAATCTGCACATTTCTTACCAGTGAAGAAAACTTACACTGCAGATTGGTATGCTAAGCTTTACCTAGATGAGATCGTTTCTTTGCATGGTGTGCCAGTGTCTATTATCTTTGACCGTGGAGCTCAATTTACTGCTCAGTTTTGGAAGTCCTTCCAAGAGGCACTAGGAACTCGTTTGAATCTCAGCACCGCTTTCCATCCTCAGACTGATGGCCAGTCAGAGAGAACTATACAAATCCTAGAGGATATGTTTCGTGCTTGTGTTATAGATCTTTAAGGAAGTTGGGATCAATATTTGCCTTTGATGGAATTTGCATATAACAATAGCTACCAATCCAGCATTCGGATGGCGCCATTTGAAGCCTTGTATGGAAGGAGGTGTAGATTTCCAATAGGGTGGTTTGAAACTGGAGAAGCAAAACTAGTGAGACCGGAGTTGATTCATGATGCTATTGAGAAAGTCAAATTGATTCTGGATCGTTTACTCACAGCTCAAAGTAGACAAAAGTCTTATTCTGATCGCAGGCGACGTCCTTTGGAGTTCACTGTGGGAGAATATGTGTTTTTGCGTGTTTCACCAATGAAGGGAGTATTGCGATTTGGCAAGAAGGGGAAGCTAAGTCCTATTCATTGGGCCATTTGAGATTTTGGAGAGAGTCGGACCTGTAGCTTATCGCTTGGCGCTTCCACCAGACCTATCGAGTGTCCAGTCCATCCAGTCTTTCATGTTTCGATGCTTCGAAAGTATCTTTATGACCCTTCTCATGTGATTAATCATGAGGACGTGCAGCTAGATGAGCATTTGTCTTATATCGAACAACCAGTTGCTATAATCAATAAACAATTGAGGCATTTGCGGAGAAAGGATATAGTCTCAGTGAAAGTTCTTTGGAAAGGGCCATCTGGTGAAGATACAACTTGGGAACCCGAAGAAGTCATGCGTGAAAAGTATCTACACTTATTCGAGACCCAAGGTTAGTAGTAATGGTTAAATTCGAGGACAAATTTTTCTTTAAAGGGGGTGGGGGGCGGATTGAAACGCATCGTTTCATTAATATATATATATATATATATATATATATATAAAATAAAATAAAAACAACACACACTTAAAACAAAACAAACAGAACCCCACCCCCTTATTTCCCTCTCCTCTCACGACACTCTCCCTCTCCTTCTCCTTCTCCTTCTCCCTTTCTTCTCTTCTCTTCCACCATGGTCCTCCTCCATTTTTCTCCTCTCTCTCACTTCAAGTAACCCAATCCAACCTTAAATCTTACACATTTGAGCTCTATTTTAAGAAAAGCCATCTCATTTTTCTCTTGGGTAGTATTTTGGAGTTAGGGTTTTGCTCTAAAAAGGGGAAAAGGTACTCACACCTTCAAAGTTACTCTTTGAGGTTATTTGAGGTATACTCACTACTCTTTATTCCAAAGAAATCATTTTGAGACATTAGTTTGTGTAGGAAATTAGTTTTGGAGTTTATGGTAGATATTTAGGGATTTTGTTTGTTCCTTATGGTTAATGAGCTCTTGAATAACCTTCTAAAAATCCTTGGAAATATTATTGGTTTTCAGATTTGTCTGTTGTTGCTCCGTTGGGTTCTCTGGGAGGTGTTGGAGAGCTAAACTGTTGATTCTTCATAACTGTGAGTGGATGACGGTCATCATCACATATTTCAGTTATTTTAAATGTCATTATTTTATTTCTTTCAATATTTTTAAAACTATCTCTTATTTATTTATAAATGGGAAACACGCTTTTGGAAAATGATTTTGTTCCTTTGACAATATATTTGAGGACTATTGATATCGGTATTAACTTTGTTATTTTTGTTAATGACATGATAATGATTTTGAGATGTAATTGGTAACAGACGTGTCGGTCTAGGTGCACGTAGTTGTATAATCTTGGGTGGAGAGGGCTATCCGTTAGATGGAGCCGCTTCTAAGGGGAGGCCACCCTTAGGGGAGAGGGCTATCAACGAGATGTAGCTACCCCCATTATCGTTATGTGATGTGGGTGAAGGAGGAAAGGGCTATCCATTAGATGAAGCTGCCCCTAAGGGAGGCCACCATTAGGTGGAGAGGGCTATCAACGAGATGCAGCCGCTTTCGGATCCTCTCACGTGTGATTGTTGGAGTTCTACTTGATATTTCTAAGTTTTCTTGAGATTACAATGATTATTACCTAAATATAGTTTATGAATTTTGCTATAAAAAAAACTCGTGCCTTGCGTGTTTTCCCGTCGAGTTGATGGTGATTGTTATTCCCTCACTAAGTCTTTGTGACTTACCCTTTCCTTATCTTTATTTTTTTCAGATTCCTAAGCAGCTAAGTAGAAGCTGCTAGCAGGTCTAAAAGTGTTCAGAGTTCATCTTTTGGTAGGCCTCCTAGATCGGTGGCGCTACATTTGAGATCATTTGTATTTTGGTATATTCTGCAGCTATAGGAAAGTTAGTGAAATCTTTTGTTGGGATGTATATTGTCTTTAAACTTCTTAGAGCTTTAGTATTATTTTGAAACTTGGCAGGTGATGATTATTAGTGTTGTAATCAGGTTGATTGATATTTTGGGGATGTTAGAAATACAAAGGAAACTCTGGCGAAATTTTGAAAAATATATCGTGTTTCTTTAAACTAATTTCCGTTCAAGAGTTGTTGTTTCTTAGGCTTGCTAGACTAAGAGTTACGTCTGTGCACCGGTCACGGTTGGGGATTTTGGGTCGTGACAATTTTCTCCAGTTTTATTGCGCTTATAAAGAAGCATGTGGCTATGATTTATCGTTAAAATATCAACTGCTAAAAACAAATGAAAGAATTAACTGTGTTACGTAACTCAACTTTCACTCACTTCACCCTTCTAACACCACAACTAATCTTTTTAAGAAAATTCATCAATCGTTGCAAAATGCCATTGCATTGAAAAGAACCTACACCAATCCATTCTGCTGCATTTAAAAGCATTTCCTGTGTACAATAGAAGGACCAGATTCATCATACTCTGCCTTCGCAATCCACATCTGCATTTCCAAAAATAAATGTCGCGTTATTAATATCCAAGGAGGATGCTGTCGACAATTTATTATAAGTTGAACATTCTAAGGTCATGCAATTTCATAAAACTACATGAGAGATGAGACATTGTTAATATGAAGTCATTAGATTCAACAAAGAGTGTTTGTTTACCTGTTGGAAAGTGCTGAGAGAAGCTAAGATAGAGCCACCAATCCATACACTGTACTTTCTCTCGGGTGGAGCGACAACCTTAATCTTCATGCTGCTTGGGGCCAAAGCAGTAATTTCCTTGCTCATTCTATCAGCTATACCGGGGAACATGGTAGAACCACCGCTGAGGACTATGTTTCCATACAAGTCCTTTCTGATATCAACATCACACTTCATGATTGAGTTGTATGTGGTCTCATGAATGCCAACAGCTTCCATTCCGATCATAGATGGCTGGAAAATAACTTCGGGACAACGGAAACGCTCAGCACCAATGGTGATCACCTGTCCATCAGGCAGCTCATAGCTCTTCTCAACAGCAGAGCTGGTTTTTGAAGTTTCAAGCTCTTGCTCATAATCAAGGGCAATATAAGCTAGTTTTTCCTTCATATCTCTAACAATTTCACGCTCGGCTGTGGTTGTGAAGGAATAACCACGCTCGGTAAGGATTTTCATTAAGGCATCGGTTAGGTCACGCCCTGCTAAGTCTAGACGAAGGATGGCATGAGGGAGGGCATACCCTTCATAAATGGGCACAGTGTGACTCACACCATCTCCAGAATCCATAACAATACCTGCAAAAATTCAGATATAGAGTTAAAGATCTCCCACAAGATCAGCTCAAAGACTTCAAGTTAGATTGGAAATGGTATAGAGATTTCAATCAAGTTAGATCAGCTTAATTTAGCTCAGTTGGCGAGCTAAGTAAGGGATACCGAAGGAGTGCACCAAAGGAATGCAAGAAGGAGGTTCCGGGTTGAAACCGAAGAAACTAACATTGCCTATAAAAAAAAATAGCTAGACTTCGCAATTCACATTCAGTATCTGTTCCATATATTCATTAGCAAACTGAACCTTCCAATGCATGCTAGTTTTTCTTCACCATCATAAAAATCTTATTATGTTGTTGGTGAGTGTTTGTTAAACATGATTTGGATGAACTTGATTTTATAAAATTGATTTGGTTAAAGATGAGTTTGAAATGAAGTGGTTTATGTTTGTATGTTACTATGTTTTATTCTAAAGACAAGCTTGATGTAAAACTTGGAGCAAATTTTCCAACCTAATGCAAAGTTACTTTTTATCAGTTCTAGTCTAACCAAGGTTTGGAGGCAAAATCAATCCTGTCTAAGAGTCTGACGGTAACAATAACTTAATACTTGTACTTCTACTAAAATCATATGTTTGACATAGGAAAAAGAAAAATCATTGTTGTTAATCGCGAATTGCGGAAAATGGCGGTTTGCTCAAATTTCGCTATATTATAGCGCCACTATAGCAGCTAATTGATAGTATTGATGGGAATATCTTGTATTTTGCTATGCTATAGCGCTGCTATTTGACAACATTGATAAAAATTGATAGTTTCCTCTGTGAAACCATACATGATACATGCTTAGAATGTACAGTATATGCAGCAAAATATTTTTTCTAAACCAGAAAATGACTAACCTGTTGTACGGCCACTGGCATAGAGGGATAGAACGGCCTGGATGGCAACATACATAGCAGGTGTATTGAATGTCTCAAACATAATTTGGGTCATTTTCTCACGATTAGCCTTTGGATTGAGAGGTGCTTCAGTGAGCAAAACTGGGTGCTCCTCTGGGGCCACACGAAGTTCATTGTAAAAAGTGTGATGCCAGATCTTCTCCATGTCATCCCAATTACTCACAATACCGTGCTCAATGGGATATTTGAGAGTTAATATACCACGTTTGGATTGAGCTTCATCCCCAACATATGCGTCTTTTTGGCCCATGCCAACCATCACACCGGTGTGACGTGGACGACCAACAATACTAGGAAATACTGCCCTTGGAGCATCATCTCCAGCAAATCCTGCCTAAACTTGCAAATTGAAAAGCAACAACAAAAAATTTAGAGGTATCATTGATGCATAACAGAAAGTGGAAAAGATAATTAGCAAATCACTGCTGTAATATAGAATCATCTCCTTGTATTTAATTACCTTAACCATTCCTGTTCCATTATCACAGACAAGTGGCTGAATATCCTCAGTGTCTGCCATTGTGTTTCAAAAGCTGCACAAATCATACATACATACACTTCCCCTTAGAACATTGGGAGACCTTACCAAGTGTAAAGAGAATACAATTCAAAGAAAAAAGTTCTCACTTCTTCACACCATTATTTTTTTCATCTATCTAAGTATCAATACATCTCACTTATTAATTTTTACACCTATCTTTAAACCTAATTTTTCATACTACAAACATTTTGCTTCTATTATACATAAAACAAATGTGAGTGTAAAAACGTCTGTTGAAACAAACATTGAAGAGAAATATATAAGGTTGGAGTGTTAGACATTCCAAATCGACCATTAAGGCCGCAACTTACAAAGTTTACTGGAATTGTGGATAAATAATTCTGATATTTTAACACACTTTCTTTTACACCACTTTTTACACTGTCCTTCCACTGAATCCACTCCTATTCATCCCTATCTTTCTATTTCTCTATATTTTTTTAATTAACAAAATGGCATGATCACGATTTTCTTCCATTCCTATAAGTATAACTATTAAGAAAAGGCCTTATATATTTACTTTTCAATAGTTATCTAAAACTCAAACAAGAATGTCTGAAGTTAAATCTTCCCTTCCCATCATCAATCTATAAAATTCAAACAAATGTTTCAAGTTTTAACAAAATAGGTGGCATGCAAGCAAGGTGTTTTAACAAAAACAAGCAAGAAGAATTAATTAACACAGATGATCAAGAAATATCAAATAGAGGAATTAATGTGAGAACCTGAAATGAGGCGTCGAGAAAAGAGATAGAGAGGATGAATTCTCCAATCTCAGCTGCGGCCAGCGTTGAATTGAAAGCAACCAAATAAAAAACGAAAAGTGAAATTTGAACGTGTTTTGGTTTATAAATGAAAAGTGGTACACGTTCACGACGACGTCCCCCTCAGCTACGTGAACGAATTTCGAGTTGTTCATCACACGCGTGTCCTTTTCATCTATCTGTGCCTCCCACTCATGCGCTCAAACCTCAAATCTACTCTTTTGCTTTCTATAGCTTACTTCCTTGGCCCATTTTTTACCTTTCTTTATTGGCCCAATCTCACACCCACACTACTCATCACACAGCCACAAACACTACAAAATATACTCAAATAAAAAAATTGTTCCAGACACGACCCTTTTTTCCTGTGAATTCACGGGTTCGACACCAAATGACCAAACCTAGTTCAATAGCCTTGTGTCGTGTTTTATGTCTGTTGACACCGGCCCTGTGTTGAAATTGTAAAAGGCCCGAGCACACGGCCGAATCCGTTCGGCGCCTCTATGTCGTACCTGTCTTCAATCTTTCAATGGTTGAGATTCGACTGACACTTTTTATCAACGGCCTACAATCAGTCAAGTGTGTCAGACAAAGGAGAGGATGACATTTTCTTTGGATATCGTGCCACAATGAATAGAATTTCAACGGGATTTATGGTCAAAAATTCAAATCAACAGCTCACATTCAAAGACACCCATTATAAATAGGGTCTCAGATTTACCTAGGTAATCACCTTCTCTTTATTCCACGACTTGTCGATGAAGATGTCGGTGCCCAGCAGATATAGAATATAGGCCCGAGCAGCATCCTCTCATTGTTGGTCCGTGCTGGCCATATCGTACACCACTTCCCTCAACCATGTAAGTAACATATACAACCCTGATCTGCAAGAAGTCTGCTCATGTGCATCTCCGGGGTTTGCTCCTAAATAGTCAATGAGAAGCTGCTCTCCCTAGGATTTACTGTAGTCCACCATGTCATAAAACCTGCCGACGATGGGGATGTGTAGCAATGCAGAGGCGTCATCAAGCGTGACCGTCATCTCACCAATAGGTAGGTGGAATGTAGAAGTGTCTGGCTGCCACCGCTCTATAAGCACATTAATAGGCCACCAAGGACCTGGGGATACTCTAACTCCCTAAGAGGGTATAGTCCAGATGCCATCACAAAGTCTATAATGTGTGGATGGGGGTCTATCTTCGGGTTGCTCTTCCCGTGTGAAATTATTTTAAGCGTCTTACGATCGTGCATTGGCAAATGGTTTCCATTATTCAAACTTTAAAAAAAAACATAAATAATACATAGTAAAAAACTTATGAGTTGTAACTTACCGTGTCATCCCATGGGGATTTAGCAAAGTGAGACCCGCAACTTAGCAAGACTGATTTGTCCTCTGGCCCACCCAAGAAAGGGAATGTAGATACAGCTGATTTTGAAGGAGCATCAGCGGGAGCAGCTTGCTGATGATCATCACAGCATGAATATCGCCAATAATATCAACAGCCCCTGCAAGATCAGCGGCTGGATGAGCAGCATCATGCTCAATGTCCCGTCCAATGTCAGTTTCAGACTCTACTACCTTGTGGTTGGGTCTAGGTCCGACTCTGGCTTCGCATTCACTCTCATTCCTTTTGCAATTTGAAGTAATAGCCGGTAGCCTCATTGCACGCAGATCGGGATGGGTCAAGGACTGTGACTGTGAATGCCCACCTCGGGTCTTCGCCATACCATACCTAAACAAGGCAAAAAAAAAAAACTGTTCAAAACCAGCAAACAACAACATTTACAGCAGTAGAATAATCACACTGGTTATCCTGTTTGATATTTTTTAATAAAATCGGGAGGAAATACTCTTTTTCCTTCTTGGTGTTTTTTTAACATCACAAAGTTTTAATGAGACTTCTTTCCTTCTTTTTGCCAAAAAAAAAAGAGATTATAACAGAATAATCTTCATCCGACCAAATTGTGACACAAGCATGAAGACAACTATATAACCATTTTCCCAAAAGAGGTTAAGTACATGCTCAAGCTACATAAAGTATAGAACCCCATGTCACTCCCGCACTCCCGCTAACTTGAGCTCCAAATGGTCATTGAAGGTACCTCGCCTCCTCCAAAATAGAAATGATATCAATAAATTTAAATTGAATGTAAGGAACAAGAAGTTAAGGTAAGAGAGAGTTTTTTTTTTATTCAACAAGGTAAGAGAGAGTTGAAACTTTGGAAGGAGAGGGGGGTTCGTGAGAGTTAGGGATGGAAGCGTGAATGAGATGGGAAACAAAATCATTAAGCATGAGAGCATGATGGGATCATGCAAATGCAATTATGTGATCCCATGAGAGTGTGTGTTATATATTTCTCCCTGCCCCTGTTTCTAGTACAGTAGTACCCATATGCTTTAGTCATTTATTAACTCCTAGTATGCTCAGATAGTAGTACTGTTATATGTGGATTATAATCTGCACTATGTTTTGATCAATAACTTTTCCAAATTGACAGATCGAAAAATGGTACGGGGCATCGGGCATGAATTAACTAACTAGGTGCACTCTTTCATGTCCTTTTGGGACAGACACTATCACATGTTAGCTCTCACCTCTCATTTATTAGTTCTTCATGCTAGCTACTGACAAGCAGATAACTTTGGATTAAACACTATCTTAGAGATCTGCAGAAGGGCCATAAGAACTAGATTAATAAAAATATTGGAATGTGGGAAAGCAAGGAAAATGAAAATAGAGGAGTTGTTGAACATATATAATAGATTATAATAGAGTAAATATAAAGTGGATATTGAAAGTTGTCAATGTGGTCCTCCAGATATGTCACTTTTATCATGTTTCAAAGATCTTGTGAAGGGTGAAATTCAAGCAGTCCAATTGGGTCCTCCTCTTCTCTGTATTCTATATGTCAATTTCAAGTGAGTCCTGTTTTTTTATAATTGAATCTTACACCGTATAAAATACGGCTAGCTTTAATGTGTGCGGAATTTTGAGGTGGAAGCAAAATGGTGTGCAAATAGTAGTGGGAATAGGCTAAACCCAGCTGGGCTTTATATGGTATAAGTCTAGTCTGCATTGAAAGTGTAAGGCCTGAGTCTGACCTGTTGCTAGTAGTAGGCTCAGAATATGAAACTATCCTTGTTTTTAACCTGTTTCTTATTTTCAAACATGTTACACTAGACTATTTTACACAAATTAAGGAAAAACTATTAATAAAAGAGAGTGATAGTTTCACCAAATAATTCTTATTAACTATTAAACACACTATCTAATGATTTGGTTCCTTTACTTCATTCTAATGCTATGGGAACAACATTTGTAAGGCTGTAGGCCTCCCTTTTTTGTTGTCTTTTTTAGTATTTGTAACAAAAAAAGTGTATCAACTCTCTCATAAATGAATAGTAAAATATAATGACTTAAGAGTGATGCATGTTGTATTAATTTGGAGGTAAAATTGAAATAAAAAAGTTATTATCACAAGAAAAAGATAAAATAACACTTATTTTAGGACTTTTCTTTTTAGATATAGAACTTTTTTTAAATAAGTACATTTCACACTTATTATGCACGGCATAATAAAATATGCTCAGTAGCGAGTAGATTGAACAATGTGAAAAATCGCTTTGTAATTTGGGATTGAGCATTCCTAGTACTCTATCAATAAAGCACTGTTTGTCGTGAAAAAAAAAGTTTACTATTCTGGATTCAATTACAAGGAAAAAATATTGAATTATGATGGACTCAATTGTAAACAAATGTCAACTAATTTATTGGTGTTGCAAGAAAATAACCATTATGATTAAAGATAGTTCTAAAAATATTTTTTTTTTTTAGCGGTTAAACTAACTAATAAAATTAGTGGGTACTGAGCTAGCTGATAGCAAATGATGTGTTTGATAAAATTAGTAGTTAAACTAACTAATAAATGTAAAATGACATAAAAGGAAAAATCTATTTAATTCATGATTAAATTGTTTGGTTTATATTTAATAAGGATAGAGAATGAATTTAAGAAAAATAATAAGGGTAAAAATGCCAAAAATAGTCCGCTCAAACGTAGCATTTGAAAAAACATTAAACACTACGCTAGTGCTTACCAAGCACATACTCATCACTTACTTAAATCTGCTATCCACTAGCGCATGAGGTTTGCCAAAGAGAACCTTAGACATGAAATTTGAAAAAATTAAATACATTACCATCATTTTTGACAAATATAAAATTAGTTATTTTTGTTTATAATCTATTGGTAGTACCAAGTATTAGCCCATAATTAGTAGTTTTTTTGGGATAAATAATTAGTAGTGTTTGTTTTAGAAGTGTTGTTGCAATTACGAATAAAAAATTGACTGAGTCGTAGACTAAGTCGTAAAAACCACCAAACTCATACTCCCTCATTCTTATTTCTCTTTTACTTGCTCGACATTCTTGTTCTTTCCTCAAACTAAGAAGTACCTTTTTTCAATCAAATCATGTTCTGTTTTTTTCCCATTATGTGATCTTTCAAATTTTTGGATTTTATAAAACCCATTCCAAACAAATCCGTTGGATCGAGCTCTTAAAACTAAACATAATGCATAGGGATGGCAAAAATACCCGCACTCGTGCGTACCCACGGGTATTACCCGCGACGGGTACGTGGCGGGTAGCTTAATGGGTACCCGCGGGTTGCGTAAATGGATAATTAAAGTACCCGTTAATAAATGGGGTGGGGCCGACTATTGAGGTACACGTGCCTGCGGGTACCCGCATCCGTAATAAATATACTTATTTGGAAATTTTCTTATTATTATTATTAATTTTTTTGTTGTTTATCTTCTTTCATTAACTACTATAAGCTATCAAATAGATGATAGAATCAATGTATAATGAAGTGCCTAATTTTTTTTATATGAATGAAGATAACAAATGGTATTCAAAAGGTTAGTTTTGTCTGGTATTTCGAATTTTATTTTCAAAATAAATATTTCAATTAATATTATATAAATGTACGTATAATGAAATGCCTAATTTTTTTATATGAATGAAGACAAAAATGGTGTTCAAAAGGTTAATTCTGTTTGGTATTTCAAATTTTATTTTCAAAAAAAATATATTTCAATTATTATTAAGTGTATCTGTGGGTATCCGCAGGTACCTGCGATGAGACAATATCCGTGAAATACCCGCTACGCGAGTACCCGCGCAGATATAGAGCGGATACGGGTAGCGTTTATACTAAACGGGGCGGGTAGCGGGTAACCGCTACCCGTGCCTGCCCCTCCCCGTTTACATCTCTATATTAATGCATGCATTCATGATACATAAAACGTAAGACAATGTTTCAATACCAATTGATTATTACGGTAAGACATAATGCATGTTTTCTTTTTTTGATCAATATATGATGAATGTCTTCAAAACAATTATAAAACGTAAGAAATACATAATACTAGTATGTAGACCCGTGCTATGGGTTTAAATTGTGTTTTGAATTTACAAAAAAATTGTTTGCATTATTTTTTGTGTATTTTGGTTAACATTATTTGTCTATCAATTTATATTATAATATTCTATTTTAATTATATTTTCGTGAGTTTGAAGTGTAAATAATAAATAAAAATTAAATATATGGTTTATTTTAATGATTATTTATATACAGTGATACCATTTTTGAGGAATATATTATCTATTTTGTAGAATACTTCTATGTTATAGGTAATTTAGTAATAATTTACATAAATCACTCACTGTGGTTACAATAATAACTTTTATTCATATGCCTAAAAAGTGTAATAGAATTGTATATTAAGGAATAAAGGAATTGGTATTTTATCGGATCTCCCTAAAGGGACAAAAGGAGGGAGTAGTATTTTATTGATGAATGTTAATATTTATACATAATTTTCCCTTATTATTTAAAAAGTAAAATAAAAAATGTATCATATTTATATCTTCATTTAACTAAATTGATACTAACATAGGTTAGTCCAAGTGGTAATGGATGCGGATCCGACCTCGATGTCTTAAGTTCAAGTTTATTAGGAAGGGAGAACCACACGGAACGTTAATATTGGCTACACGTGGCTAGTTAGATTGTCTGACGTAATTTAGTCACCGACAAAACTAGTTAACATTGCACACCAATAACATGATAACCAAAAAAATGATATAACAGCTTGTAATCTTAATTGAATTTTTTTATATAATTAAATTTAATTGATTTGTCAAAAAAAAAAGTTTAATTGATTTCCATTTTAAATGATTTAATTTTAAATTAAATTAATTGATTTATTTTATTTTATTTATGCACCTTTTATCTCGATTGTTTATTTGGACCGTATTTATCTAGATCATTCTTATTGATTTAAGTGTACCAAAATATCAATCTTATATTTAGGTAAATTAAAACAATTTTTTTCACTTTTGCAAGCTTTTTTCATTTTTTCACTCTTACACTTTTTCAAACATTTCTCACTTTTTCACTTTTTCTCACCCATTTTTAAAATTTTCTTTGTCTTTTTTCTTCTCCTTTCTTCCTTTAACTCCCTCATTTCTCTTCACTATTTTGAAAATTTTCAAATTTTAATATTTAGTTTTTTGTCTTTCAATAATCTTTTTTCCTACTTCCAAAGCTTTGAAATTTTAATACAACTTTTCTGTTTTAAAAAATTAATACAATTTTATTTTTTAGTCTCTCCAAAAAAGATTATATATGAAATAATATATGTTGTTCGCATAATATTATCACACTTTTTTTCCATGTTTCCAAACATCTCTCTCTCACACACACACTTTTTTAAACCTTTCTCACTTTGTTCATTCTCTCTCACTCATTATTCTTTCAATCTTTTGTCTTAATAAATTTTGACAAAATTTTGGTATTCAATTTTTCTCTATCTTTAAGCTTTTTTTTTCCTTCTTTGGAAAATTTGAAATTTTAATACAATTTTTATGTTAAAAAAAAAATATAAATTTATTTCTTGGTCTCTACGGGAAATATTACATGGTCTCTACGGGAAATTTATTTCTTGCTCTTTAAAGTTTAGAAAAAATTTAGATGTTCGAGTACGCTATGTTGGCTCCTTAATAATAAATCGTGACAAAATACGTAAAGTTTGATGTTAAACAATGTGATTTTAGGTACATTAGGATTCATAAAAAAATTTACTGTTCAACTACTCGGAGCTCATTCCTCAATAACCGGTTTGGTAAAAAATGGTAATAACTTTGTGACAAAATACGTAAAGTGTGATGCTAAGAAGTGTATTTTGGGGTACTTTACGGTCTAAAAAAAATTTAGATGTTCAGATACGCAAAACTCGTTCCTCAATAAACCCACGTGTTTCACTTTGTATTTTGTATATTTATTTTAATAATTTCGTACCAACGGGTATTAATAGAAGCATACTTAAATTTGATGTTTATATTTTTATCTTTCCTTTATATTCGAAAACCGCGATGTAGCATTTACACCGCAGGAACTTCAGCCACATTTACAATAGAATCTCCATCAACTTCTTTTAACTTTGTTTACGCATCCTATTAATTCCATTTTGTCAACTATCAATTTTGTAATTAAAAAAATTCATTTATTAATAATTAAAAGGTATAATTACTGCACAATTATGTTTGGCAATAGGTTCGGTATAATTTTTAAAATTCACAAACCTTGACAATTTGACATGTGGCACTACCTAGAAGTCAAATTAATAATATAATAACACATGTAAAACGAAGCTACAAAGCAATGATTAAGTGACACATGTAAATAGGCTTATTAGAATTCTCAATTGTATTTTTTATGATGCCTTTCTATTTCTATTTGTGTTGTCTTCTTTTCATTGTAATTAGGGGTTAAGTTTTTATATTTACATTTAATAAATATGAATTTTGATACAAACAATGTTGCTCATGATGTTTGCTTCACATGATTAATTAATGATAATTATCCTTTTGCTATATGTTATGTGTTGATTAGCATGCTTAATTATCTTTGCCTAAACTTGTTAACATGTTCAAAGCCATTTTAAGAAAACAGAAAACCTAAAACTTATTCATAAGTTTGTAATCACCAAAAACGGGGAGATTGTTGAAATAAAAATCTCTTTTATGATTTTTATTTTTATTGTCTATGGATGTTCAATTTCAATGTCTTTGTTAATATTTTTTAAATGTTATAATCTTCTTATTTAGTTTCTATTTATAATTTAATTTTATTCACGGGAACTTCATCCACATTTATAATATATATACAATCATATTTGTTTCAACCTTCTATAGGTGCTTCTATTTTATTGGTGGTTTTCATCCGACCTTGCACAATACCCATGTGTTTCACTTTCTATTCGTGGTGTCTTGTTTATCTTAGTCATTTCGCGCTAACATGTATTAGAAACATACTTAAATTAGTGTTTATATATTTATCTTTCTTTAAGATTTGAGTATAGCGTTGCAGCATTGACTACCTATTTTAGATATTCATTATTTTAATTTGATTTTATTAATTCAAAGGATATGATTGGTTGTTTCTAAATAATTTCTAAATAATAAATATTAGGTCACCTATATAACAATTTCTCTTAGTATTTTCTTATTTTGGTAGTTTATAATTTGATGTTTGGACTGGCTGAAGACAACATTAAATGATCGGAAAGGTGCCCCTATTGGCATTGAAAAGTGTGTTGTTCTCAGGGTCAAATTAGTAAAGCAAGTGTTGAATACTAAATTTACGCAAGTGTTGAATACTGCATAATGAAATTGAAGGGAGTGATGAAAGTCATATAGATAGACCTAGAAGTTAATTAGTAAAGCAAAATGGGTAGAATGATCGGAAATGTGCCCTATTGGCATTGAAAAATTTGGTGTTCTCAGGGTCGAATTAGTAAAGCAAGAGAGATACCATTGTTAGAAAATAGTTAAAATAAAACAATTTAACAACAAATAAGGCAAATTCATCAAGAAAGAGTTTCGAAAATTCAAGTGATACTAAGATGAGATTAATCGTTACAAATGCATTTCTCAACAGGAAAACAGAGACACGAAAAGAAAGTTAAAAAAACGTAAAACACTAAAATATATAACTTACTTCAAGTTACCGAAGAACATAAAAAACTGAAACACTATGGCCAAAACAGAACATCATAGAAAATGGAATTAAAAAACTGAATCCAACTT